>PVLC010001153.1:23045-68045 GCA_004027655.1 Graphiurus murinus | reverse complement strand
ACTGTGTATATTGTAAAATTTTAATATGCCAATATTTAAGGTTAATATATGTTTCTAAGTACAATATTGAAAAACAAAGAAAAAGTAGGGTTTTAGGAAAATAAGAACAGTATGAAAAAATTTGATATAGTAAAATGTATTGACCTCATTTATGGTCATGAATAAGTCTTTTCAATTTGTGTAATGCATTTATTAAAAATTTAAACTGAAAAAAATATTTTGGTTTTTTTTTCTGTTTAAGTCATAGAAACCCAGATAACAAAGTTTCAGATTTTAGTCTTCTCCTATAACTTAAAAACTTTGTATATAAGATCAGACCTTTTCCTTTAAATAAGCTATTATTAATGATTCACTCTTTAAAAGTAATTCTGGAAATTCTCAGTGATGCTCTCTTGACATTTAGTCATGAAAATATTATATTAAAATTCATTAAGTACTATTAAACACATAGAATAAAGTTATATTATTCCCATTTGTAAAGCTTACATATACATATTTTTTTAGTAATGTGAAATCAATGGAAATGTCTTTAACATCTTTACTTATGATAAGGCTAGGGAGCTGACTAGTATGAGTAATATAGACATCCCGGATATTAAGATGAATTGATAATGTGATTATGCCACTGATGCCTATATTTTCACAATTAAAACAATGTTGGAAACACTTCAATATAAAATAGTTGGAGTCTCTATTTTCCTAGAACTATCTATCATAATCAAAAAGTTATACCTATGAATAATTTTAATGAAATAATATCAAGTACAATACACAATATTAAATGTGAGAACAGAGAATATGTGTGTTGTAATTACATGTATGTGTCACAGTTAAGAGAAATTTAATTTTAAAATTAGTATGTAGATTCAAATATTGGGATAATGTGCAGTAAGATCGGCAGTTTATCTAATCTTTCTTTTTTAACATTTTTTAAAAGAGTATATTTTCAAAATAATGAGAATGAATTATAACTATATAAATATATATGCTACAATCTTTTCTTAATTAAGTATGCTTTAGAATGAATTTAAAGTATACCACTATTTTTTATTTATTTTTTTAATTAATTGGTGCATTGTAATCATACATCTTTGTTAGGTACAAGCTGATAAAGGTATATATGCCCACATTTCTCATTTAACCCTTTCTTCAAGTCCAACCCCACTCCCTTGCTCTCCCTCCTTCCCAAATTCAGTTTAGTGATTGACTTTGATATATTTGTGAAAGTACATCATATGCATTAGGGTGTCCGCCTTCCCTCCCCGCCCATAACCTTCAGTTGAATCAACTTCTTTGCTTAACTAGGGTTTCTCCTTTTTCAAATGGAGTCCTTCTTATGCCCTATCTTCTCCCTAGCATCCGCATATTAGGGAGAACATATGCTTTTTTACTCTTTGTGACTGGCTAATCTCACTTAACATAATGTTTTCCAGTTGCATCCATTTCCCTGAAAAGAACATGATTTTGTTCTTCTTTATGGCTGAGTAAAATTCCATTATGTATGTAGCCCATAGTTTTGTAATCCATTCATCTGTCGATGGACATCTTGGCTGTTTCCATAGTTTGGCAATCCTGAATTGTGCAGCTATAAAAATAGATACACATGCATCAGTCTGATAGTTTGGTTTCCATTCTTTTGGGTAGATACCCAGAAGTGGTATTGCTGGATCATATGGTAGGTTCATTCTCATTTGTCTGAGGATCCTCCATATTGTTTTCCAAAGTGGTTGCACTAACTTGAAATCCCACCAACAATGTATTTGGGTTCCCATTTCTCCACACCCTCTCCTTCATTTGTTGTTGTTTTTTTTTTTTGTTTGTTTGTTTGTTGTTTTTTTTTTATGATTGCCATTCTGATTGGAGTTAGGTGAAATCTCAAGGTAGTTTTGATTTGCATCTCTCTGATTGCTAATGATGTTGAACATTTCCTCATACATTTATTTGCCATTTGTATTTCTTCTTTTGTGAGGTGTCTATTTAGATCCTTTACCCGTTTTTTGATTGGGTTATTTGTTTTCTTAGCTTTGATTTTCATGAGTTCTCTCTATATCCTAGATATTAGTCCTCTATCAGAAAAGTAGCTAAAGAGAATGAATTATAACTATATAAAATATATGCTACAATATTAACTACGTTGAAATTACAGGAAAAAATCATTATATATGGAAAGCTTACAAATACAAGTTTATTTCTTCTCATATAACATCTACTATATGTCCAACAATTTTTCTCTCTCTTGTAGTTCCAAAGAAGCAGAGAATGAACATTCATTATTCAGTCTAGAAGTGACAAATACAGTCTGCTGGCCACTATTAACATACAACTTAATTAACTATCTGAGTATCTTGGAATGATAAGAAGAAAAAAAAAATCCCAGACATTAATGTTAGGACACTGCCTAGAATTCTCAGTGGCATTATCCTGCGTATTAAAGGATCTAATAATATGTATTCTTTCTACCACAACATGATGTAGTCAAATGACAAGGTCAAAGCACTCCTAAGCTTCATTTGCTAGGTTATCTCCATTTATAGTGCTAAAGCTGATCCTTATCTACTTGTGGTGGTTAATATTATATTTCAATATAACTGTAATATGATGTTCAGTTATTTAGTGAAACTTCAGGGAAAATATTGCTGTAAAGGTCTTGTTAGATGTGGACAATATTTAAACCAGTAGACTTTGAGTAAGCAAAATACTATATATTGTGGGTGGGTCATATCCAAACAGTTGGAGGCCTAAAAGGAAGGAATTCTGCCACCAGACTGCCTTCACATTCAAGATTTTGAACCAACTGTTACTAGAGCCAATTACTTAAAATACATAAAAATAAACTAATTTCCTCTCTCTCTCTCTCTCTCTCTCTCTCTCTCTCTCTCTCTCTCTCTCTCTCTCTCTACACACACACACACACACACACACACACACACACACACACACACTCTTCTGGCTTTTCTGGAAAACCTTGACTAACATACTCTCTCATAGAAAATAGAAAATACTAAACTCTCTGTGTATCAATCTTCAATCTTCGACAATTGTTCTAAAGTAGAGATGGTAATTTGAAATTAAAACTCTCAGAAAAATCCAAAATAATTTGCCACTACAGACAAGAAAAACATGTTTTCTGTAGACATGATCTGAAGACTTTACCCTGTTCCACCTACAATAATGCTTCTCTTGATATTTTGTTTCCTGTATGGGTGGGAGGAAAGCAAAGACAAAAAAATCTGAAAGATATTTTGTTCTATACAAATCCTGTTAGTAGTTTGCCATTACAGATATAATTGCCTAGCTTGAGTAAGAAGAAAACCCATATTGGTAAAGTTCCTTATAATGTCTGGCAACTTTATGTTTGATCTTTCCCGATTTGGTTTATCTTTCCCATTTCCTATAATATATGTCTTTTTTTTTTCCTGACTGCACTTAACAGGCTTCCCAGGTTTAATTTTTGTCCGGTGGGAGCACTATGTTTGCTTGGTTTTGAGGCTGACCCTTCTTTTTGGATACTTACCATATGTTTTTACAATATATATTATACCAAGTTCCTGTTTTCTCAGTGCATATTTTTATATGTGGGGGTTAACTAAAGTAAAATGAACAGATTAAATTATAGCTCCGTCACAGTCTGGCTTAATTTTCCCTTGAATTCATTTCAAACTAAATGTTTCATCCTCATTCATCTTTATTCATTCAACTGTATCCCATGGATGTTTGCCATTTAAACACCTGGTAGTTTTCCCCTCTTGGCAGATTCTTGGACTCCGCCTCGCTTTTCTAGTGTTTTAGCAGAATTAAGAACATTATTTTTCTCAAAGGTGAGGAGGGTTTAGAGGGAAACTTAATGTAACTTATTTTCCTTGCCAAAGAAATGCTATGGGTTTAAGAGGTAAATTTCATAGCTACAACCCTCCCCTCTGGGTTTTGTGCTTGTTATGAATGTAAATCTTCACAGTGCTTTTGAGGACTTAGAAGGTAGAAGCCTCATAGGGTTATTGCCATGGAGTGCCAATAAATAGCAGAGCTTTCAATGACTGTATAGTGTTTTCATTATTATATACTACAAAGTTAAGAAAACTCAAAACTATAGTCCTTGAAACACAGCATCAACCTTGCCTTTAACTTGTATTGTATGTCCACTGGATTCATCGTTTATCAACTAGAGAATTATGATATTTACCTGTGTTTGGACCAACATTCTCACTGTCATAATCCAAAGCAACTGACTGCACAATTTAGGAAGGAAGATTTGCTAACAGTTTTGGAGATTTCAGTCTGAGTTGATGCCAAAGCCAGGTCTGTGGAACGCAGGGCACAAGAGCAGGAAGGAAGCCACATTCACAATGTGAAGGTTGGAAGCAAGAGAGAGCAAAAAAGGGATTCAAGGACATAAGCACATTCCCCAGGGTGGTGCCTCCAGGAAGCCACCTCCTCTAGCCACACCCCACCTGCCTAGGTTACTACCTAGTAAACCCATCACAGTGGATTTATCTGCTGATGAGACCACAATTCTCATGACTTAATCACATCAACTGAGAACATCAATGCATGAGCTCTTCAGGAATGTTCTATATCTGTAAAAACCTATATGTCCTTTGCACAAAATATGACAGCACCATGACATTTTTGTCTTTCTAATTTATGTCCATTTCTAGCTGTCCATGCCCTACTTTACCAAAATTGTTTTGTGGAGCTTTATCAATTCTACCTATAAATCCTACTACAGTTTTTCTGTTGAATTAAGATAAACAATGATGGAACAAATCTTCTATCTTTCTCTCCTTTCCCCCTGTAGCTAGCATGTCCTACAATTTAACAAAGCAGAATTCCTTATTAGAAATAGGCTTGACTTCTATATAGATTAGTTCTTTGTGGATACAGATTTCATGCTATACAGAAAAAGACAAAAGAAAATCATAACAGGTTCCTCAAACAGCTCGTGTAACCACAAATGCAATATGTTCAGTGTGGGAAAAATTGCTAAGGATATATGTGTTTTCCCAACCACATCTACACATCATTCAAAACCACATTCAGTAGCACTATCTCTGAAAATAAAGATTGTGTGTGTGTGTGTGTGTGTGTGTGTGTGTGATAGATGTAACACTCTAAGTAAATACTAAATATGAAAGAAAATTGTTCCAACTGGAAAAATATACCCTTGGAGAAGCCAGGGTGACACTTCGAGATCTATCTATTCTAGGTTCTAATACTTAAGTGACCAAGCCTGCAAGACATGATATCACTTTGAAAAGTACTAAGTTAGAGTTAAATTCTTTCCATAATATGGTGAAAACAAGTCAATTCAACAAGACAAAGAAAGATTTATTGGATGTTGTTTTCGTGCATGCATAAAATACATACTATGCCATTTTAAACCAAAGTAAAATTATTTGGCAGATATATACAAAACATCTGTTTGAATTACATCTCATTTTAATTGGATTTTTAGGCAAATTTTGTTCTTCCTAAAAGCAATATATTAGAACACATTTCTCTAAAGGAAAATAAGTGATAAGGATATAATACTTTATATATATACATATATTTAATATATATGTTATATATAATATACATACATACACAGGCATATATATATACAGTTGAAGCTCAGTGATTTTTAAAACTGATTTACCAGTTTCAACTTATAAAATTTACAGTTCCACTGAATGTTTCTTGGGATTTAATTTTAAGTACATTTAAAGTTTATGCAATTCAAATATAGCATAATGAAAATCATACATAAAGTATTATACATCCAACTTTTATGTTTGTCCATGACTGTATGTGTCTACCAAATACTTAACATGAGGTTAAAATCACTTTCCACTTAAATATATTTGGAATAGAAATTATCTTTATATTCCATTTCATTTGAATTACCTACTATTTTAACTCAAGATGTGAAATAAATGTTGTTATAATTATGCAACTTTTATGTGTAAACGTGTTTCTGCTTTTAAACTGTTTGAAAACTTTCCTAGTGTTCACCATTGTGTATGGTATTTACCAAGAGACCACATATTTCCACATAAATTGAGAACAATATTGAGGAGAATTTTTTTTCTTTATGAAGAGGAGAGTGATGTCAGTAAGAGCTGTTTATATGGAATGCTTTTATCTTTTATGTTAGCAGGTTCTGATATCTTTAGTTTGGTAAAGATTGGCTGCTGAGCTGGAGATATGAAAAAAGAAAAGTCATATCAAATATTGCAGTTGGGATAAACTAGAAATATAATGGAACTTGACTTGTCCATGCTCTGCCTATAAACTCAAATATCTACCTTAAATTCAATAATTCTGTAAATTTTCCACAGAGTACATTTAGATAACCTAAAAGATTGACTTCAAAAGGTTAACAAATAGGTAAAAGGGCATTCTTATCACTTAAAATCTGCTACCACAATCCTAGAGACCTGGCACTCTATACTGACTGAACTTTGTCAATCTTATCCCCATGACTATGCTCATTTTATTTAAATAGGTATGTAATTCTGAAATACTCTGTTATTTAAACAAAAACCTTTTGTTTTTCTCTGTTTTATGGTTATTTACTATTATTATATAACTTTAAATAAAAGACTGTGATAATTTGGTCCTTTAAGAAACAGACCCTAAATTCAGATTAAACATAAAATGAAATATTTTGAGGGGGAATACTTGGGAAAGAAAATGAATGTGATCCTTGGCATGCTAGGAGAGCTGTTGGTCTACAATATAGGTCTTACCCCAAGTGGAGAAAAGAGGAAAGTAGAGATATTGTGAATATTTTAGGCATTTTGCAAATAAAAGATGTCTAGCAAGGGCATTACTAGTTCTGGAGCTGAATTCAGCTATCTCAGGATCATGTGTTTTCCAGGAAGAAACCCAGCCTAGTACTCCTGCCATGCTCAGTTACCCGCTTGTAGCATCCAATAGGAAAGACAGGCTCTCTCCAGTGGGCAAACGAGTTCTGTTCAGTGCTGTAGGCAAGCAGCTGCGGCCCTCCTCTTTTCCATTCCCTCTAGTTAGAAACTTGCAAGAAACATCCTCCCAAATGTCATGGTTAGAGTTTATTCTAGAAGATAGCCTTCAATAAAACTCCATTGTGTATACAAAATTATGCCATTTGCACAAAAACAAATGTAAAATAGAAAATATCATGCTAAGTGAGATTTTCCAGTCTCAGAACATAAAGAGTTGTATATTCTCTTTCCTATATGGAAAGAGAGAAATTGGGTAAAAAAAGGGACATTAGATAAAGGAGAAAGGACTCCAGTGGAGTGATGGAAGGGATGGGGGAGTGAGGAGACTTGATGAAGGCAATAGTTCAAATAATGCTGTGTACATATGCGAAGTTATCAATACCTATTTCAATGATGTGTACGGGGAAGGGGAGGGAAGGGGATGGCATCTGGGGGGAAACGCACGATATGTTGTGTGCATGTGTGTTCCTTTCACTCTGAACGTAATTACTATGCAAAAATAAAATTACATTTAAAAAAGAAAATATCCTTCAGCTTTGCTCTCATATGTGACAAAGAACGATCAGTCTTTTAGACAAAGAATAAAGGATGGAAAAAATGTAATGGTACTGTAAAATACATGAAATGATGTCACAATATAAATAATAATAATATGTCATCCTGAATGAAGATCATCCTATTCTCACTCACACCATCTCCCTGTCTAGTGTGAGAGAACAAGAACCTCCAAATTTACTGTGAAGCCCAGGGGAACTGACAGAAAGTTCACCTCATTTTAAAGCACTGGGTCACTGAGTGTTTGACTTAATAAAAATAATAATATTATTCTTCAAGAACAAGAAAAACACTATCATAAAAATAATGTTGATTGCTTTTGATTGATTATATATGAATATTATATTTCATGCAGGCTTAGGAAATACTGTTTTATAAACCTCGTCTTTCACACTTCAAGTCTTAACATTTTAATAAGCAAACATGAGCCCAGCGTGGTGGTGTGCACTTGTAATCCTAGTACTTGGGAGGCTGAGACAGGAGGATCACAGGTTTGTGGCCAGTCTCAGCTACTTAGTGATACCCTCTGCAACTTAGTGAGACCCTTTTTCTAAATAAAGAGTAACAAATAGGCTTGGGGGGGGTAGCTGAGTTACAATGCCCCTGGGTTCAATCCCCAGTGCTGCAAAAAAAAAAAAAAAAAAAAAAAAAAGACGTAAATGCTTTTCTGACTTTTTTTTTTTGGTCAGGAAACAGCAAACTGGTGTTACGAAAATGATAATCTAACGCAAATGTTATGACAAAAATGCTTAACACTGATGAATACTGTGGATCCTTGAAAATGAATATTTTGATATACATTTTAAAATGTTGGCTGCACTATTTTAAAGAAACAATAATGTGAAGCTATCAACCCATGAGAAATTGATCTTCACTACTTTAATGTAATTAGTTCTTAATTCCCTCTCTGGTTTCCCTGGATCTGCTTAAGTTTTGAACCCAACTCAAAGCAATGTTTTAATTATTGCAACATGTAGCTTAATGGGAGTTCTGTAGCATTTCAGCGCAAACACCTAACAAACCCCTTTCACCCCCAACCTTCTGATGTCTGCATTTAATTTTCAACTTTCCGCAACCAGGCATGCATTTGCTATAGAGCCATGAAGCAAGATAATCACTGTTATGCATTAACATACATCCTGGACCTGCCATTTTGTGTCTCAGGAGAAAGAAATCAAATCTTCCTTCAGAGGCTTTGGAGGTGGCAGCCACTAACATCCACTGAGGATATTTGATACACTTCTCCAGCACAGTGTCCAGCCTTCATTGCACGTGGCACTCTATTCTGTTGCACTCTATTTTGGGAGTAAAAAGAATATTCAGCACTTAGAGCCTAAGTGTTTTTCAAATAAAGAACCAGACCCTGTGGTTCTGTCAGAGGAATAAGCAATCTTTCAGGTCTGTTCAGGTGTTATCCAGGGCGTCATAATTCTTTTAGTCATGAGAGTGTGATAAATTACAGCGTTGTATTAAGTGGTAAGCGGGAGCAGAGCAGAATTAGGTTCTCAGAGTGGATGCGCCACAAACTGGCTTGCAAACAGATGAAAATTTAGCTCCTTTCACTCCCTTCACCATTGTCCTCTACTTGGTATGGCTAAATTCAATCATCTGCTTCCTCCCTTTAAAAGATTTTGTGAATACACATTTAACTGAGTATAGCATCAGAGGTAGCGTACCTAGGGTATCTCATGGTTGTACACCCTATCGCAAGGGTGTACCTAGTAATTAGAAATTGACAAATTGAGTCTATTAGTCTTTACAAAAGTCAGTGATTTATTATTTTTTGCTTTGTTCTTGGGAAATTCTAAAATAGAACTGCCATATTATCTAGCAATCCCACTTCTGGGTATGTATCCAAAAGAAATACAATAGATATCTTAAAAATGTATCTACACTCAGGGGGGCACTAAAGCATTATTCTCCAGAGCAAGACAAATAAACAAGGTGTTCATTAATGGGTGCATAAATTGTGGTCGATATATACATACATATATATGTGTATACATATACATATACCTATGCTTATATACATGTGTATATTCACACACATAGACACATATTTATGTACATAAGTGTGTGTATCACGTTCACAGCCCACTTGTGCTAGGGCAATGGGTAGGTTGTAAAGAGACCAAAGGAAGTGACTGGAGATGGTATACAAGACACAAGGTTTGCTGGGGAAAACTTATAAGACATCAGTGATTTCCCTAAGAAGAGATCAGTGACCACAGGCCAAGCAGATAGCATCTCCATCCCTCGAGGAGCTTCATCAACTAGTCATTCCTCTCTCTTGTGGCATTTTGTTCGGTGGCAATCTCAGTGCCCTCAGCTTTGGCCCAGTGGCCACCGAGAGAGGGTTCTTATATGTTAGACTGTAGAAGCAGAGACATCATCAGCATCAACTGCTTAGTATGCTCATCTGACTAGTATCTTAGGGAGCAACTGTCCTGGTGTACATAGAAAAGGTAGCTTTCTACAGATAACATTACTGGTAGCTAAGGTAAAGCTACCAGTGTGCGTAAGAGAAAGCCAACGTCCTCTGAGATAATATGTATCTAGACATCCCAGCTTTTATTGCTCCCTTAATTTGGATAAGTTTCTGGGAGCGGATAGGGGGCATTCAGGGACTTGCTGTTTTATTGTTTCCCTTTTATTTAAGGGTGATCACACACACACACACACACACACACACACACACACACATACAAAATGGAATATTATTCAGCCACTATAAAAGAAGGCAATTTTGTCATTTGCAGCAATATAGATGAGCCAAGAAAACATTATGCTTAGAGAAATAAGCCAAGTCAAGCACAGAAGGACAAATATTCTCATGACTATGTGCAATCTATGAAAAAGTCAAAGTTATAGCAGAGAGTAGAATGATGGTGTCCTGGGGTGTAAAACACCATGATGTCCAGGGGATGGTGTTCAGGGGCTGAGGAGGGAAAGGAAATGGAGACATGTATGTCACCAGGCACAAACTTTCAGTTATAAGATTAACAGGATTCATTTCCTTGAAATCAGCCTGAAGGAGTGTGGCAGCATCTAGCATCTGCTCTCTAGTCAAGACTCTATGTGAGGATGCAGCTTCCGGACAAGAAGATTTCAGGTTAGTGGAGGACCCAGTGGGAACTTAGTGGGATCCTGACCCAGGAAACCTACCAATATGTATATATGTATCATTTTAAACCTCTAGTTGTATAGTAGTTTGTAAGGTGGCAATATAAAACTTAAAAAAAACCCTAAATCCTTAATTTTATTCATGGAATTTGAAAATTTATTTACCTAAAATCAACAAATTCAGAACTATTGCTATCTTAGTGTGTTTTCACTCTCACTGTAAGTGTTCTTTAGTCTAAAATAAAATAAGAAGGTAAAATAGACTGAATTATTACCTGTTAGTCATTACCTATTTAAAATTTGTAGCAGTTTGAGAAAAATTCCATTCTAATATTCTTATATAAAAGAAGAACAATTATACATAAGTTAAAGGAAAGAGACAATCACTATAATCTGTCTAATAATTTCACTTTTTTAAATATTTACTTTAAACTCTCTAAGGTGACATGCTCTTTATGTAAATTTGTTCTAAATAGAATCAACCAAAGGTCAGGGATGGTGGTACATGCCTGTAGTCTTAAAATTTGAGATGCTGAGACAGGAAGATCACAGGTTCAAGACCAGCCTTAGCAATTTAGAGAGACATTTAGTAACTTAATGAAACTATATTTTAAAATAAAATATAAAAAACCTATAGTTTATCTCAGAGGGAGAATGTCTCTGGGTTCAATTCCCAGTACAAAAAAAAAAAATAGAATCAATTTTAAACTGAACTACAATATTTAAATAACCATATGAATAAATTTGTTTGTCTCCTATAAATACAGATTTCCAGCCACCTCTAAAAGAAAAATCACAATTGAGTGCTCTGGGGTAGATTCAAGAAATCTGAGGTTTTCACATCATTCTAAGTGGTTCTTATAGTCACAAATACTTGGGAGGCATTGCCATAAGACAATTGCAAATTCATCGGAAAAGCTACCCGCTTATCTATAGCAACTGGCAAAGAAAGGGGAAAAAAATGTTTTAGTGCCCAGAGGAATCTCCCATCTTGCAGTAAGGAGAATTTAGAAGCATTAAAAGATATGTTAATATACCATGTTGAATATGGTAAATTAAAGACACAGCCCATGGTAATGAACATTGTAGTTCTGTGGCTCAAGCCTTCACCACAGACCATTGTGGTCAGAGAAGATCTACTTTACTCAATGAACCGTAAACCAGCTAGTTTCTAAAGCATGAAACCAAAAAATTCTGAAGCATACTCACCAATACAATGTTTCCAGACAGCTTCTAGATATCACAGGGCATAATTGCAAAAGACAGAGGTGAATTTACATGCATTTTTTTTTTTGTTGTTGTTCTTTGTACTATCAGGTTTTATGCTTTGTCCTCCTTCTATTTCTAGTTTTTCAAGCTCTCAGTAATCTTTCCCCAATCTCTGGAATCAGGAAGCTTGTCTGACATTCTAAAACTTTTACTCAATTTCTAGATTAAGTTTTCATTTTATGTTTTGAAATAACTTCTTAATTCAGACAAAATATACAGAACTAAATATATATAATATATATGGAAATCTAATGTTTCAGAAATTAATTTAATGAGATTTTTCTCACCTACAAATGGTTTCAAAGAAAAGCATTATATAAACACAAGCTCGGTGACATTTTATTAATAAGCTTTAACACTAATTTGACTCTTTATAGAGCTTATCAATCATTAATAATCATTTGTAGAAAGTGTCTCAATGTCTGGCTTATATTAATTGTTCTTGGATATTTCCTGAAAAACTACGTGGAGGGAAATCTATGAAGTGCTATATACATGTATGTTTAAATCACTTTGAATGTCACTATGATATGTAATTCCAATGCACCAATAAAAGTATGTAAGCATTTAATTTATTTTCATCAAGATAAATATCCAGTTGCCTACTTTGTCCCCTCTATAATGTATTTTGATGCTTAGCATTCCCTAACTTTTACACATCACTTTCGATGTTCAATAATAAAAATGTATACATGCTTATGCATTTTGGATCTAAATTTTATTAACTATAGATGTCATTAAACTTCAAGAAAGCTTGACTAAAAATTTTGAGAGAGCCTTAGCCATTTATACTTTGTGACAATGAATGTGTGTTTTTACCCTTGCTTCACCAAAATGAAAATGAATCTCAGAAAATGTAATTTTCTCCAAGTAATATGTCTAATAACTGAAAAATTAATATATGAATAAAAAAGTTTCAAATAAAAAGCAATGTGTATTTTTCTATACCAGAATAACACCAGTTAAGACTCAAAGCCCTGTTTATTACTGCATTATAGATATCACAAACATCATTTTACACATATCACAAACATCAATAAAACATTTTCCAAAAATATATATGATGATGAATTGCAAATTAATATAATGAAGAGTTCAAATTATTTTATGGAAATACACATACAAAAGAGCAAAAAATGCAAATGTAAACTTTTTAAATACAGTTATACCAGTGCAATGATAACTGGTGCCATCCTAATCAAGGTATCTTGTAGTCTTTTATTGGCAGTATCACTCAGAAATGCAAAACTATCTTCATTGTGCAGTGAATCCTGACACATTAAACTTAATATTTATGAACACCCTTAACCTTTCTCATGGAGTTTTGTTTTTACCAATGCCCACCAGGGGGTGCTGGCACATTGACACTGGAAAGTGGAAGAGACCTTGGCTGTCCTATCAGGTCAAATAAAATACTAACAATTAAGCCCCTTTGGGAGAATTTATTACTGCAGATAGTGTTTAGAGAATAGAGGTCATTCACATACACAGTCACAGAACTACAGTTGTAAGATTGAAATTAGAATTGTAAGCAAACTGAATTTGTTTTTCACATTTTAATATGCTTTTAAAGACTTGAATTCCTAAAGTGGACTTGAAGAAAACTAAATAGACATCAAATACTTCTTATCAAGAGTTGTTATTTATTTAGACATGGTATATGATTATTCATTTATTATTAAGTGTCATATAATACATCACAAAAATAGACATAATAAATTATCTGTATAAAACATATACATAAGTCAATATTGAAGCACTTGGAAACTGAATTTTATTATTTGTCAATAATCAAGGAAATAAAAATAGAATTCATTTGAAATAAAAATATGAGTAAAATATGAAAAACCAATGTCATCACTCATTAGTATAATTTATATAATTAAATAATTTAATTAATATTAATATAAACTGAATGTAATGTAATTCATTTCTGACCAAAGAAAATGGTCAACTCAATAAATTACTATGTCCAACATTTTTTTAGAAGTTTTAATACAATGTAAAAATGAATTGATTTTATTGAGGGGGGCACATTTAATATATAAGTTGGACACAAATTCTGGATCTTCAACAGTAATTATGTTTCACTATCAAAGAAACTTCTATTCATAGAATTCAAATATTTTTACAGTAAAGAAAACCCATATTCTCCTTCTTGTGGGTGAAACCTTTTTGGATGCAACATCTTTTACTGAAATAATTTTTAAGTTTGGTTTGGTTAATCTGGGATACCAAGTACATTTCCAATGTGTGTCTTTGATTTTAAAGGCAATACCCCCAAATTAAAGAGCAATGCTCTTTGTCACAAGGTCTTTATGTACCTGCACTTTGTTTCTAAATAGTTACCCTCATTGGAAATGTGGGAGGAGCTGCTATAAACATAGATACACATGCATCGGTCTGATAATTTGGTTTCCATTCTTTTGGGTATATACCCAGTAGTGATATTGCTGGGTCATATGGTAGCTTCACTCCCATTTGTCTGAGGATCCTCCATACTGTTTTCCACAGTGGTTGCACAAGTTTGGAATCCCACCAACAATGTATTAGGGTTCCCACTTCTCCACACCCTCGCCAGCAGGTGTTGTTGTTAATGTTTTTTATGATTGCCATTCTGACTGGAGTTAGGTGAAATCTCAGTGTAGTTTTGATTTGCATCTCCCTGATTGCCAATGATGTGGAACATTTCCTCATACATTTATTGGCCATTTGTATTTCTTCTTTTGTGAAGTGTCTATTTAGATCCTTTGTCCATTTTTTGATTGGGTTATTTGCTTTCTTAGTTGCGATTTTCTTGAGTTCTTTGTATATCCTAGATATTAGACCTCTATCTGAAGTGTAACTGGCAAAATTTTTCTCCCACTCTGTAGGCTCTCTTTTGAGGTTTTAGCAGCTCAATTCACAATAGCCAAACTATGGAAGCAGCCAAGATGTCCAACCACAGATGAATGGATTATAAAACTATGGGATATGTACACAATGGAATTTTACTCAGCCATAAAGAAGAACAAAATCATGTTCTTTGCAGGGAAATGGATGCAACTGGAAAACACTATGTTAAGTGAGATTAGTCAGTCACAGAGAGTAAAGAAGCATATGTTCTCCCTAATATGCGGATACTAGGGAGAAGATGGGGCATAGGAGGGTCTCCAGATGAAAAGGAGAGATCCTAGATAAGCAAAGAAGTTGATGTAATTGTAGTGGATGCATGGGGCAGAGGGACATCCTAAGGCACATGATGTACTTACACAATCATATCAAGGTCACTCACTGAAGTGAACCTGAGGGGGAGGGAGGGGGAGGGAACGGGGTGGGAATTGGGGAAGGGGTCAAATGAGAATTGTGTGCAAATATGTTGTTAACAATTTGTACTTAACAAACATGTATGTTATATTGCACGGATTACTACAATAAAAAACAAACAAACAAACAAAAAGAAATGTGGGAGGAATAAAAGAACCTCTGTAAATATTGATTATCATTAAGTTTATAAAGGGAGAAATTTAGAGGAGTTTATCCTCATTGTTTTATTCCATAATGCCACCCTCAAATGGATATGAAAATTGTCTCCTAAAGAATTACATTGAATTTTACACTCTGAATTTATCATTCACCAAATTAACTCTGCTGAAACTTACCTCTAAGTCCAGCACATCCTGCCATTTGGAATAAAAAAAAATTAACTCTTAAAAATAGTTTTATTACCTTTATTTATTCACAATTGTTTCTCAAGTTTAAAGAGATCATCATATTAATAATCAAGCATTTAGTGGAGATATTTGTATTCATTCAACTCAGATCCTCAAAATTTCATAGTCTTTAATCACATCTTTTATTCTTCATTTCTCCAGATGAGTCATATGAAATATTTATCCCAATTATCATATGCAAGCAATTCTTTGATTCTATTTTGCAATTAACCAACAAATATTTAACAGCTGCCTGGTTTTCCAGCAACACTATTTCAGGAGATTTGGGTCACAAAAATAAAATAAATACCTTTTGGAACTTTTCCTGTCCCATCTCTTTTCAACTTCAGGGGTTTTAGGTGAAAACACTTTAAGTACACTGAATCACCCATAATCAAGGTTAGTAGTAGATTATGCAAACTTATCCTAACCCATAAATGAGATTTAGAATTAGATTTGTTTTATATTCAGGATATATAGGACACTAGTGATGGGTTTTAATTCTGCTCTTATTTTGTTTGACCTTACAATAGCATTTGATAGCATCCACTTTATATTTCACGAAATACATGCATCTTTTCCTCATGACTCCAAAAGCCCAAAGTCATTCCTTTTACCTCATGACCTGTTCCTGCATAGCCTCCCTTGCTTTATGTTCTTTACCTCCAGACATCAGGAGTCCCAAAGGATTGAGATTAGGTGCTTTATCTTCACTGTATATCAATCAATAAGTACCCCCAAAGAAATATCTAAAAATGGTTTGCTTCCCATTACTAGACAAGAATCATTACTGCCTAAAGACTTATGTAACTAAGTGCCTAATGTGGCCTCATTGATTCTGGAGCACACAATATATTACCCCTTTTGAGTGGGACTATTTATTGGTCATATCTTTCAAGAAAACTACTTTTAAAACTGAACTTACTTACTTTTTCTTCTCTTTTCTGATTCATACCCTGGGATTAAGGTCACTGATTAATTTGCAGCCAAATGTGCATGTTTGAAAAATATTAACAGATATAATTGAAGAACAATAAACTGTAAATATTAAAACTGCACAATTTAATCAATTTTGACATATGTATATAAACGTGGTACTGTCCTTGATATCAAGATAATAAACATTTTCATCACCCCATAGAGTTTCCATTTGCCAGTGCTCTCATAGAGATTATAATCTATTAAGAAAGAATGCATGTGTATCATAATATGAGAGATAGCACACATACAATCAGTAATGTTACAGATAAGTGACACAGAAATTCAGAGCAGACAGAAATTAGTAAGGACAGAACAATTGGAAATGGCTTTATCATTCCCTATCCCATGTATTTTCACACTGCTTTTCTATCTGCATGTCACTCTACTATTGGTATTATCCTGAGTTTGCTTTTGGTTTTGTATAAAGATATAATCTGGTTTGGAGCTGCATAACCCTTTCTTGTGCCAAACAATCTTGACCTTTGCATTTTGGATGTGGTCACAGCATGACATGAATTTAGGAAAGTGCTTAGAAGCTACATTGCAAACTCCAACTTGTAATGCAAACTCATGTTCTTGTCCCATCATTTCAATATACATACTAGTACAAACTTTTATGACTTCTATTTATATTACTGATGCAAATAATTTTAGGCATAAATACTTTATTTATTTATTTTTAGACTGCCCTCTTAGGCAAGTCTCCTCATGTTGCTAATGACAGAAGTGATTTCTTTTCTCATATAACTTGAAGTTCCAAGGGCCAGCTGCTTTTTGGTGATGTTAGATTATAAACTCAGATGATGTCATTGGTCTGTCTCTCTCTTTCTCCAACTCTAAACTGTGCTTTGTATGCACTTAGAATTATCAGATAAAGAATCCTCATTCAAACTGGAACTTCAGATAAACTATAAATAATCTTTTAGTATAAATGTTTCCCAAATATGCATGGGACATGCTATACTTTTGTCATTGTTGTTTTTATTTTTGGGGGTTGTATTTTTTCTTGTTTTTTTTTTTTTTTTACTTTACTAAATCTGACCAATCTACATAGCTGTCTCAGGTAGACTGTATTCATCACTCCACTCTCACCAAAATATTTAATCTTATACCACTGATTAGCCACTAAAAAGGAAAGAAAGCTTCTTTCCCCCTAAAATTTTAACCTGGGTCTATGACAGCTTCTCAAAAGCAATTTATTCCAAGTCATTGAAAAGCTATTGTCAAAGGGAAACCAAGGTCCAGAGGAAAAATATGTATTAGACAAGAAAAAGAAAAGGAAAACCAGAAGAGACCCTTTTAATGAGGCTCTTATTTTTTATACTCTTCATTTATAATAATCAAAAAAGTCTGCTTTAAATTCAGTTGTATTTTAGAGGGTTCTGTATTTCATTAGCTGTAACAAATTCACTATATTGTGTCGTATGATGTGAACCAACACCAACATATCAATGTGTGAGCTGGGTGAATTATAGGCAACAGTTGTGAGTTTTTGCTAAGAAAATAGCTTTTAGGTTAGATAGACCTGGATTTTAGTCTTTTATCTATCTCTTATGCAAAGTAACTCAACTCAAAGAATCTTTAACTATAATTTGGAAGGTTAATAGTTGACATAATTGGATTTATGCAAATGGTTAAATAACATAGTATATGGATTGACTTTAGCATTGCATGCACCATGTTGGGAAGTTTCAAAAGTACAAACTATTGCTATCAGCAAAGATCTTACACAATCTTTCCAGAAGTGCTTTTAACATATTTCATTTCTTGATACAAAGGATTTTTTAACTTGTTTGCTAAGTTATTATCTGTTGTGTTCAAGGCAATCTCTTTCAGTAGGTTTTTAATTCGTTGAGCACATTATTTGTTGTTGTTTTTTTTTAAATTTTCATATGAACTTATCTTTATGTCTGCTAAATATTTGTTGTACTTAAGCAAGTATTGACCCCCTTGAATTTAAAAAATATATTTTTTTCATATCTTGAGCTACCTATAGTTGATAATTTATCTGATACTTGGGTGTAAATGCACATAGAAGAGTATTTTCATGTAATGTTTCACATCACATTTAAATTGAATTAGTGATACATTTTGTCTATAATACTGTTAGTATAATTCTGATTACTTTTATTTCCCTTCACCAAAGTATAAATTCCACTTATGTCCTATGGCTGAGAACCTGGAATATCTTCCTACTTATTTGTCAAAATTTAATATTTTTTTCTAGCCAAGAAAATACAAGTTTAGTTGCGAGCTTAGAAAATTTAGAGCACATAACTTTTTACAGATAAATTACAAAATGTTATGTATAACAAATTGGATCATTAGTCCTTGAAGAGTTAATCATATGCTACAGAAGATAATGTGTAAGAACTCCCTCCACCCACACACATACAGGAATTAAATAAAGACAGAAGAGGTATTTCTGTACTTACATTTTATCCCAGGTCAACCTCACAAATTTAAATCAATAACAGACAGGCAAACATATATGAATACTTGAATAGATAAATAGATTTTATGAGTAAGTCATCTAGTATACTTGTATATAATATGTTTAATAAAAGTTCTTAACTACATGTCAAAAATCTTCACAGTAAAACTTCATAGTGTTAGGTAGGTATTCAATATGATTACTATTGTGAAATTCCTCTTTCTGAAACTTCTAGGAAATATCTGTATTGGCAAGAAGTATACATCTCTCAGAACTTTAAGGCTTTAGAAATTGAAAAATAGTTTTTCCTCATAAAAAATGCTGAGGAACCTCCGGAAAAAAGTCTAAAGTGCAATACTATGGAAAATATAAGACATCAAATCTGAACCTTTATTTGGAACTTCATTTGAATGCTCACTGCTTAACTTTGGACACATTATCTGCTTGCTCACATGAGAAGTTTACAATAAGGTGGGTTCATTCCATTTCATCCGTAATACTCATACAACTTAAATAAGTGATTTTTTCTCTGAATCTTGTTTCCTGTGTACATAAAAATACTAACACAAAAACTTAAATTCAGAACTATTATGACAAAGAAATACAATTTTATAAAGCTTTATACATAATGACTCTCAGTGTGCCATCTATTGATTTGTTCCTTTATTTGTTCAGTTTTTTCATCAACATCACTGGGATTTTAGTGAAAGCAATTTATTATTTAATCTTCAGAGGTTTATTGATGAGACAGTGACTATCAAAAGAGTTAGACAAATTCAAGTGCTTGTGTTACCATTATAATACTTGCAGTCACTACTATTAGTACTACAACTAATGTAATAGAAATGGGGTAGAGTTGGAAGAAATGTTTAAATGGTAATATGAAAATCTATCTTCTAAAAATACTTAGCTATTAACATCTAATATTGGGGGATGTCATCATATGAGGAAATCTACTCATGTCTAGCACTTGGTTTGTTCATTATCATGTTCTATATATAAAGTTACATTTATAACACTACATGACATTAAATGCTTTTTAATTCTAACGTGCTATAATTATGAATATGACCCTGAATAGACAGAAGAGTAATAACTGACAACTGTCACTGGACAGGGTTCATGGAGAGACCTTTCTAAGCACAACGTCCAAGGTGAAGTGTGGTGCAGTCTCTGCTGGGTTAGTACCAGCTATCTTCCTTTGGCAGAAATTACCTTTCAAAACTAGAAAAACCAGGACCAAGCAAACAGCTACTGGAAACTCTTACCAGGCCAGTTGAGGTGTTTTTTTGTTTGTTTGTTTGTTTGTTTCTGTAAACCTAATTTTGACATTCTTTCTTCCTGGTGTTTTGTTTTGTTTTTGTTTTAATACTTTAAGGTTTAAAATTTGACTGCATACAGGAAAAAAATGTTATTGGTCGCTATACAATTTGTTGGTTTTGTAATCTTATGCAAATTGCTCAATGCTAATTTCCTATTGCTTTCGTATTATGTTGCAACTGTTCTTGGATAGTACATTATAGCTAAGGCAATGCAATTGCAATGCCTCTATAGTTACCAGGAATGCAAGGTAATGCCATCTTCCGAGAGCATCTCTAAGTCTAAAAAACCCAATTTTAGTCATTTATAACATCAGCAAACAGGACTTCAGAGGAAGAAATACCATCTGTTATTATTAAGAGTGACATTGCCCAAGGTTAGGCCAGAAATGCAAAAATCCTTTCATCTTCAGTATTTCTTTGCTTCTCTGTTTTCTAAGAACTGTCTATTTCAGTTGGTACAAAATATGCAAAGATCAATTTGAATTACATCTGAACCCTGGTGCAAAAGCTGTGAGCCTACTGAGGCAAGCACTGGGTTATAAACTCTTGTTCTCTTTCGTCTATGGCTTGATAACAGCCCATATACACATATGAATTTATCATTGTAATTCCCAAACCTGCAAAAATCTTACCTATACTGAGAAAAAATTATAGGAGTAGAAACTTCTCTTTTTATATCAATGTTTTTCACTGTTTTTGTGGACGAGTAATAGTTGCTTTGCTGAAGTGTTTCTTCATCCATTTTGATTGCCCCATACTTACCCCCAAAAGCTATAGTCACAGGTACCGAAGGCTGAGTGAACCCCCGGCATGCTGGGTCTTGAGGTGGTGTTCTGAGGTCCCTTTTTTGAGGGCATGTGCACTGCTCACAGGAATTTGTGGAGTAAGCGAGTGGGGAGAGGAGAGAGAGGCTTCTAGAGACAAGGTTTGCACAGGTGCAGCAGTTCTAAGATTTGTTGGATCACAATAATTCTTCATTGATTTTATTGGGATTGCATTTAGGATCAAAATTAGGACAGGAAACAGGTCTGCTTATTCAGATACATTTGGGTAACTTTAACAGAGTGCCATCAAGCTTTTGGGCTCCCTGGGGCACAGGATTTATCCATAAAGAAGATGCATGCTTACTTAAATTAATAAATCTAAAATCTAAGTGTGTAAAAAAAAAGAAACTCCTCATTTATGTTTTGTAAGAAGACAGTCAGCAATGTAATGCAAAGAAACTGAATTCTGAATGTAGAAGAAATATCTATCTTAACACATAAAGTCAGGGAGTAGAATGAGGTATCAGCTATCACACAGTCAGATCAATATTGTAAGAAGGAAAGAAACCATTAAATAATAAGGCCCAAGTGTTGTGCCAACTGAAACTATCATGGTATAATCTTAGAAGATTGGGCTACCAGGAAAAAAAAAAAAAAGGTGCTGAATCAATTCCATTCCATCAGATAAAAATATAAATAATTACTAAGCATCACCATCATTATTAATGGTAACCCAGGTATGTATTTCAGGACAACTTTCAAAAATCTATTAATTTGCACAGTTTTCTTCCACATTTGAGGAAGTTACTATCTCTATAACTACAATAAACACACATTTCAATGACTTTATAACGTTCTCTCAGCTGAAAATCTAGAGGAGTAAGCTCTATCTGAGGCACCAAAGTAAAGTATAGGTTCATTTCACCATGTGCCTTCCTTCCTTCTGTCTTTTTAAGTTTCATTTCCTTCATTCAGAGTCCTGCCCTCCACAATTATTGCTCCCCCCAAGCCTTTCATTGTCTTTTTATGTGATGATCTCTCAGCCATGTCAGGAGTAGCTAGTAATAACAACTAACACCAAGGTTAAAAGTTCTTCTAATTCTCATCCAAATAAACCAAAGGTGACTTCTTTTAAAAAAATCCATTCATTGTTTTGAGAATCCTAGCATATAATTTAGCAAATGATTGCATCATGGTAATAATAACTTACAGTTGTCTGAGACCTTAAGATTTACGAAGTGCTCTTATACACATACTATCATCTGATCTTTGCCACAACCTATGAAAAAAATGTCAAAATAAAAGGGACTTGATAGAGTCATGCCATTAGGATGTTTGACACGTTTTAAGTAAAAACAATGTTTTTAAAAAGGAAGTAGCCTTTTAAATTCAGTAGTTATTTGACCAAAGGACAATAAACTCATTATGTGACAACCACTATCTTCTCTATCTTTTGAAAATTTTCTTTATCCATGAAACATTTGTCCTTTAATTATAGCAAGTGTTTCCATGGGGTGGGGTATTATGAAGACTTATCCTAAACTTATAAATAAAAAATTACCCGAGCCGGGCGTGGTGGCGCACGCTTGTAATCCCAGCATTCGGGAGGCTGAGACCGGAAGATCCAGGTTCGCGGCCAGCCTCAGCTACCTAGTGAGGCACTCCGCAACTTAGTGAGACTCAGTTTCAAAATAAAGAATAAAAAATAGGGCTGGGGGTATAGCTCGGAGGTAGAATGCCCCTGAGTTCAATCCCCAGTACCGCAAAAAAAAAAAAAAAAAAATTACCCGAGACCTGGCGCCAATGGCAAATGCCTATAATACCAGTACTTGGGAGGCTAAGGCAGGAGGATTGCGGGATAGAAACAGTACATGGTAACTTAGTGAGACTCTACTTCCAAACAAAACAAAACTTACTCTAAATGAAAATGTAAGATAGTATGTATTTAATCAGAGAACCATAGTACAAGAATATCTTTTTATAATACAATTGCTTTCAAGAACAATTTGACCATAACTATATTTCTAAAGTAAGTGCATTAGAAAATTCTTTATATAATAAATATTATTTTAGCTGGACATGATGGCACATGCCTATAATCCTAGGACTTGGGAGATTGAAACAGGGGGAATTCAGGTTCAAGAGCAGCCTCAGCAACCAGAGCTCAAAAGTAGAAGTTCAATCCCCAGTACCACACAAAAAATATTGTTTTTACAAATATATCATCTAGCTTTGTTAAAACATGTTAACATTAGTAATTTCATTATGAGCTCATATTTTATTTTAACACCAGTAAAATGTAAACTAGTCTTAAATATGGACCAATTGCAATACTTTTGATGGTGGAATCTGTAAAAATTCTAAAATATGTTAAATATCTTTTTAATAGATGTACATTGATATAATTAAAATTAAGTATAACATTTCTTATCAGTTTCTAGCTCTCTTTATCAATTCTTTCCTTGGAAGACTAATGCCATTTTTTTATAACCTATATATTTTATTTATGTCCATATATGAAAATATGAAATATGGCCCTGTTCTCTTCCATGTCACGTATCAATAAAGACATAATTTCATATTAGTAGAAAAACCTTCTTATTCTTTATAGCTGAAAATATTACATAGGTATATAAAATTCTATTTAATTTATTTCTTACTATTGAATATTATTAACTATGTTTTGTTCTTACAACAAATTTAGGATAACAGCCCTATAAAAATATACTCGATATGGGTGAGTAAATTTGCTTGACAAATTTTTATAAGAAGAGTTGGCTAGGTCAAAAGTGTATGTGTATTTGTAAATGTAACGGATACTGGTAAAGTTTACCACATGCAATCTGGACAAATTAATGTCTCCCATAGTAATACCAAAAAATACTTATTTCCTCAGAGTTTCAACAACAACACAGATTATTAATCTTCAGGATTTTTTTTCAGGTCTGAAGAGCAGAAATACTCTCAATGTCATTTTAATTTGTATTTCTTTTTTTTAAAAAAAGAAGCCAGGTATAGTGATGTATACCTATAATCCCAGTACTTGGGAGACTGAGACAGAGGGATTTCAAGTTCGAAGATAGCCTCAGCAACAAAAAGGGGCCATCTGCAACTTAGTGAGACCCTGTTTCCAAAAGTAATTCGGGGGAGAGCACTCAATAGAATGTCCCTGTATTTAATCCCCAGTACCACACATAAAATAAAAGAGTCCGATGACATTTGGTTATGGTTAAAAGTTGTGTTCATTCTCTTTTGAAATATCCTTAAGATTTTTTAAACATACCAGTTGAGCAGTCATTTTATCAACTTCCCCAAACTTTAGATATTTGGGAGTTTTTAAAATGAATTTTAAATGTTATTATCTTCTTTTTTTTCCCCTTGTGAATAAGTTGATTTTATTTTCCTTGTCGATATATTTTATTTTTTTGTAAATAAACTGGTCCATGGTATCTTATGATTTTAAGTATTGAGAAATTGTCTTTTCACATACAAAAGTGTAATCTTATAATTTGTATATATCTTGTACTTATCTCAAATATATCCACAAAACAAGTCCTCACCAGATACTAAATCTGCTGGTACTTTGACCTTCTTTTTTTAATCATTATAGTGCTGTGATTTGAATGTGCCCTCTTCACAATTTTACTGTTGCTAATGTAAGTTGCTAATATTATAAAGTTAAATCCTTTAGGAGGTGATTAAGCATGAGGACTTTTCCCATATGAATGGAACAAAGGTCCTTAAAAAAGAAATTTCACAAAACGGTCATACTGCCGTTCTGCCTTCTGCCATGTGAGGCTACAATGTTCTACTCCAGAAGATGCAGCCCTCATCAGACAACTGAACCTGACACAGCCTTGGTTGTGGATTTCCCAGCATCGAGAGCCGTGAGAAAATGATTTTGTCTTTTTAAGTTCACAAAGTCTTATATAATTTTTATAGGCACACAAATGGACTAAGATATACAGTGTACTTTTTCAGACTGGTTTACTTCACTTAGAAATATGCATTTAAGAGCTATTTATATTCCCTTATGATTTGATGCTCATTTATTATTGTTGTAAATAATATTACATTATATATCCATACCACAGTTAGTTTGTTAAGTCATCTATTGAGAAACTTGTTTATTGCTTTGAAATTTTGGGGAAAAAATCAATCAATAAAGCTGCTATAAAAATTCTTGTGCTAATTTTTTGTAGAAATATATTTTCAAACCAGTTGGATAAATACCAAGAAGCAAAATTGCTGGATCACATGGTAAGGTTTTGTTTTAACTGATAATATGTCTGCCAAAGTGGCTCTTCCCACCAAGAATGAATAAGTGCTCTTTTTGCTTCACCTCCTTGTAAACAGTTAATATTTTACTGTTTTGTCTTTTAATTATTCTAAGAGGCATGTATATATATCTCATTATTTTAACGTGCAATTTTTTAAAGACAAGTAATAATGAGCATGTTTTTATATGCTTATCTTCCATTGGTATATCTACTTTGGTGATGTGTTCATTCACATATTTGATGCATATTTCAATATTTATAAATTTTTAATTTTTCCATATAAAGTAGCTGCCTTCAATGTTTAATACCAGTGATCCTTATAGATAAACTTTTCTTTTTTCTGACTTTAAAGAGAGACTTTATTAAGAGTTTCTTTACTAAGCATATTGTTGAGGTTTTGTTTGAGATCTATTTCATTTATGTTAACAAATATCCATCCATTCCTATTTAAGGACAGATTGCTTTAATTAAAAATGCTTATTACATTGTGTCTACTGCTACTTTGGTGCTTTATTAATAGATTTCCTAACTTTAATATAGACTAGAATTTCTAGAATAATCTCTACTGAGTCATGTGTTTTTGTTCTCATGTTCCTCAGTATCTTGATAGTATTTCATTTATGATACTCTATTATTGATAGTGATAAGCAAAACATTCAATATGACATTGTAAAAAGTTTCTTTTTTATTTATTGATTATTTTCACTATTTTTTCAAGTGTTTAGCTTTTCTTATTCTAAGTTTTTTTGTGTTGAAGGTTCATTAATTTTTAAATTAATATAAATATTCATGACTAAATTTTTCTTGGAGTATTAATTTTGTTTGAACTAATTGGTTGTGAATAATGGTATTTTATCTATTATTTTAGTTTCATTAAATTTTGTTTTTCTTTACTTGTCAAGAATGGTTTAATAAATTATATCAATATATTAATTCATATGTGGGAGGATCATTTGCTTCTAGATTTGTTATTAATTTATAGTTTAATTTTGCATTATGATTAGAGATGTCTTCCTAATTTTACTCTTTGACATTTGAAAACAGAATCTGTTAGAAACACAGGATGGCTATTGCTTAGGAATATTCTGTGGATAACTAAAAGAGATCATATATTCTATTTTTATGGTTTTCAGAAATTAGCCATATGTCACTTCTAATTATGTTTATACTTTATATCCTTATTTAAATGATTTCTCATGGACTGAGAGAGATTTAAGTTTCCTGTTACTAGGGAGTATTGTGAAGTCAATATTTAATAGATTTATGAATGTTGATGTAACTATGGCTGGGACATAGTTTTGCAAAATGAAGATGACATTGAATTTCACTTTCTTTTGGTATAAATTCACCTAACGTATCTTTATTTTTCCTTTTGTTTTTAAAAGGAAAATTAAAGTGTGTCTTATCTGTGTCTCCTTTTCTCTAAGCTGAGATTTGGGGTACACATCCTGTGCCATTTTATTATCATGCCTTTAAATATGTGTTGCTACTCATTTTATATTTATAGTATGGCTAATGCATTTTATATTAATTCTGTCAAACTATTTTGGTGATAATTTCTATTTTCGTAGTCTAAAGAAACAAAATCTTACTATGTGTTCACTTTTCTTTGGTATGTGTATATATGTATATGTGTGTATAGGTCTGTAATATATATGAATGAATTTATTCTACATTTCTAACATTATATTGTGTGCCATAATATCATAGAAGACGTTGTATAATGGTTTATATCTGGAATGTGCCTCAAAAGCTCACGTATTGGGCAATGCAGAAATGTTCAGAGGTAAAATGACTAGATGACGAGGGTCTAATTTCATCAGTGGATTACTTCATTTGGTGGATTAACTATTTTAATGGATTTATTAGGGAGTGGTAATATCTATAGGCAGGTATGGCATGGCTAGAGGAAGACAGTCATTGTGGGTGTGGCCTTAGGAACTATGTTCTTGATCCCTTCCTCTCTTTTGCTCTCTCTCTTTTTCTCCTTTCCTGCTACCTTGACCTTTCTTTCTTCTTTCTCTCTCTCTTTCTTTTTTCTTCCTTTCTTTCTTTCTTCTTTCTCTTTCTTTTTCTTGCTTTCTTTTTCTCTTTCTTTCTACTTCTCTTTCTTTTTATTTCTCTTTCTTCTTTCTTTCCAAACTGAGGATTGAACCCAGGGGCATTCTACTTATACCTCCAGACCTATTTTATTTGTTATATTAAAACATGACCTCAGTAAGTTGCTGAGGCTGCATTCAAACCTGCTATCCTCTTGTCTTAGACTCCCAAGTATAAGGACTACAGGTGTGTGCCACCATGCCTATTTCCTGTTTTTTTTTAATTGATCTCTTATTTACTTAATTTCATTTTGATACATTAATATTATTTTCATCCCTCAATCTTTCTACTTGTCTTTGCCATTTCCTCAATAATTTATCGTGTGTGTGTGTGTGTGTGTGTGTGTGTGTGTGTGTGTGTGTGTTTTACTGGAAATTGAATCCAGCGGCATTATACCTTTGAGTTATATCCCCATACCAATTTTATTTTTTATTTTGAAACATAGTCTCACTGAGTTGCTAAAGGTCTTACTAAGTTGCAGAGGCAGGACTTGAACCATGATCCTCCTGTCTCAGCCTCCTGAATACTGAGATTGCAGGCATATGCCACCATGCCCAGCTAATAATTTCTCTTTCTAAATACTTTCAAATATGTTTACGAGTTTATCACTTGATTAGCTATTAGCACAGTGGAAAGCATTGAACTTACATATTCTCTTAGCTTCTTTACATGGATTATTCCTTCTAAATTTATTGTTATTTTTATATTGTCAAAGCATCTACATCTACATTCTGTCTTGAAAACTAATCTCACTTTTGTATTAGTGTCAGTTTTACACTTAAACATTTTCAAATGTCAAATATCAGTCATTCTATGTATATTTTCCCTAGATATCTTGCTTTATTGTGGTTTATCTTCAAGTATTGATACTAAGAAGAGATCACAAAGAAAATATTCCTTAATTTCCAACAGATGAAATTTTTCAATAGACTTGATAATTGTAGAAAAGCCTGCCTCACTATGCTCTTTATATCTGATTATTTTTTCCTTGAATTTCCAATAATGTTGCTCAATTTTTTTATGACATTTAATGCTGCCAGGAGAAGTTTGACTAGCCTCATATGTAATCCTTTCTATTCATGATACACATTTAGTTCTCCTCATATTTGCATTCTATGCTTGGCAGGGGGGCATTATGTTCTTTTCTGTAACAATGCAATTTTAATATGTATCTGAAGTGAGGATTTAAATAGTTTTTGAGATTTAATGTTTATTAAAGTGATTGAATTGGTTGCGTTTTTTTATTTTTTTATTTTTTGTGGAACTGGGGATTGAACCCAGGAGCATTCTACCACCAAGTTACATCCCCAGACCTATTTTATTTTTATTTGGAAACAGGGTATCACTAGGTTGATGAGAGTCTCACTACTTGCTAAAACTATCCTCTGTCCTTGAACCTGCCATCCTCCTGCCTCAGCTTCCCAAGTACTGGAATTACAAGCATGCACCACCATGCCTGACTTTGGTTGAGTTTATAGATAAATAATTTCTAGATTTCAATCCAGGTACATGAAATAAGATTTAAGAATATCACAATTTTCTAATCAATGAATTGGGGAACTAGGTAACATGTAACATCCAATTAATATATAAATTGAGTCCCCTATGGCACTTTTATTTGAAACATGCTAGCAAAATCGAATATATCTTCTTCCAAAGTTATCAAGATCACAGACATTTGTTGATATTTATAAAACTTCTATTGGTCTTATCTTTAAGTTATCGCCCAGTATCCATGGAAGGAATTGGTTCCAGGATCCTATATGTGTATCTAAATCGATGAATGTTCTAGTCCTTTATGTAAAGGTCCAGAATATTTCACATAATCTATACACATTCTCCCATAGACTTAAAATAATGAATCAATGTGAATTATACATAGGTGATTTTTATACTGCATTGTTTACAGAAAATGACAACAAAAAATGTACATATTCAGTATACATGTGACTGCTTTTCAATTATTTTTAGTGTCCATTAGTTGAATCCATGGGGAGATAGAATCCATGAATATGAATAGCCAATTGTACTTTTTTTCCTTTTCACATTTAATAGTAAGAGTTCCTTGGTGTTAGCACTTCCAATTTTTTTCCTCTATTATCTACTGGAAGTATTTTTGGGAAAAAACATTTATGTTCACCTAGCAATTACATTTCATATTAAACATAATGTGGTAGCTATATATGATTATAGTAAAGATACCACTGAGATAATTTTTCCTTTTAGGTTTCCACTGTAATTCATTTTGTCTGTATTTGATGATCTAATAAGCTACAAGTCACCAGTAATGGTAGCACATGGTTATAATTCTAGTACTTAGGAGGCTGAGACAGGAGGAATGTGGATTCTTAGACTGCCTCAGCTACTTAGTGAGGCCCTCAGCAACTTAGCAAGACCTTGTTTCAAAACAAAGAATAAAATTAGGGTTGGGATGGAGGTTGAATGCGCCTGGGTTCAATTCCCAATACCGCAGAAAGAAAGAGAAAGAAAGAAAGAAAGAAAGAAAGAAAGAAAGAAAGAGGAAGGCAGGAAGGCAGGAAGGCAGGAAGGCAGGCAGGCAGGCAGGCAGGCAGGCAGGCAGGCAGGCAGGCAGGCAGGAAGGAAGGAAGGAAGGAAGGAAGGAAGGAAGGAAGGAAGAAAAAAGAAGGAAAGCTATAAATTATGTAATTTTGATGTCATTCACTTCGGCAATTACTCATTGAATAATGGTATCTGCTAGGTTTGGAGACACAAGAATGAACAAAATAAATAAAGCCAGAGCCCTCTATAGTGAAAACTAGTTCTGTGTCCAAAATGACACATGTTCCCGCTGTCAGGAGCAGCAGACGCTGTGGGCTTACAGATGCATTGGTGTATGAATCTCTGGGATTGCTCTTGGCCACAGCAACGTTTCTGCCCAGGATTACCATCCTGACCTCTAATTCCCACTACATCTCATGAGGAGTGACCACCCCCAAAGGCCATCTCAGCTCCAGAGCTTCATATAGGACCTATTAAATCTCAGTTGCATCCACATTCTACATCAGCTTCTCCCTGTGCCCTCCCCTCCTTCCTGCCTTCTTCAGTAGTGTAGCTCCCAAATCCCTGTCTACTAAATGCCTAAGTCACTCTTCATTGCAGAATCTCTAATGTCATTATTCTAAGACCTTCTCCATGTCACTTATGTTCTACTTGAGGAAAAAGATGACAAAAAAGGCATGTTAAAAATAATTATTAGCCAGGCTTGGTGGCGCACGCTTATAATCCCAGCATTCGGGAGGCTGAGACCAGAGGATCCGGGTTCGCGGCCAGCCTCAGCTACCTAGTGAGGCACTCCGCAACTTAGTGAGACTCGGTTTCAAAATAAAGAATAAAAACAATAGGGCTGAGGGTATAGCTCAGAGGTAGAATGCCCCTGAGTTCAATCCCCAGTACCACACACACAAAAAAATAATAATAATTATTATTAAGCATTCCATGAATAAGTTAAATATAGACATGCACACATTCTTACTTATGTGCATGTGTGTTCTGTGTGTGCATACTTTAGATGCTGAATCATATGTAAATAAAAAATCCTAAGTTTCTATTATCAGCAAAGTCTTTATAGCTTGTTTGGAGTTCTGACCTTAGCAGATGTTATACATGCAATTAAAGTTAGAAGACTCAAATGAAAAAAATAAGAGATCATAGGTTTCTGGTTTGGAACTATCTAGTGATAGCAATAAACTTTGGGTAATAAAACTATCCTGCCAATATGGGAGGCCCATAGCAGTACTCTAATAAAAGTAGCGATAAGATAATTTATGCTAGCACTAAACTACTGGCTATGAAAGTCTTCATCTATGGAGATTCGTATTTCAAAAGTAGCTGCTAGCGATGTGTGTATCCTGGATATCCTCTGCACTTCAGTTCCTTCTCCTGCCAACTTCCCACACAGGACAAAGTTCCCATATAGAGGGAAGAACATACACATAGCACAGCCCTTTTATATTACATCTAAAGACAGTACCAAATCTATCTACCTCTAAGATTTCTAGTATTAAAAGAAAAATAGTAAATTCTAGCCAGGCCATTCCCTGAGAAATCTATCTATAATTAAATATAGCCTACTATCTGCTTGGTTTTAGCTGTGTTTTCAAACAGTTGCATCTATCAAACTAGAGATTAGTGAGCACACAATACAGGGTGTTTATGAAGTTTTAAAAACTAAATCATTCCTAAACAAACAAACAAAAAAATGTGGTGGTGCAGGCCTCTAATTCCAGAACTTGGGAGGCAGAGATGGGAACATTGAAAGTTCAAGGCCAACCTCAGCATCTTAGCAAGCATCAATTCCAAAATTGAAAAAAATATTAAATAAAAGGGTGTACTTCAGGAGTATAGAGTGCTCCTGGGTTCTCTCCCCAGTATGACAATAAATTAATTAATTAATTAATCAATTAAAATAAAAACTAAATTGCTCCTACACAAACACATCAAGTCCTCCCTTTACTGACAACTTAAATGGGAGGTGCATTGTGCATTTCCAGAATTTCTACATCCCAGTGGCATTACAAAGGCTGGTTAAACACCTTATTAATCTTTATTCATTCCCTAATCATTTCTGTTCTATGGAATATTTGGATAAACTCAATATTTAGAAAGTACTATTTTTAAAACTACTTTAAGTACATTCTCTTGAAAAGGAAAAAAAAAAAAAAAAACACCTCAAGGTTCCACTAATTTAAATCCGATGCCTAAGGAAATGACCTGGCTAGAATTTGCTATTTTTTTCTTTTTATATTTAGAAAAATGTAGCAAAGAAAATGGTAATTTGAGAATCTTTTCGGTTGGTCTATTTATATGCTTCATGAGAAAGGTCAATGTTAAGCACACAGAGAACCATAATCAAAGATGTGATAATTACGTATTACATGTTTTCATTACAATAATTTCTAAAGAGCATTGCTTTATAATGCCAATTTTGAGTTACAATTTCTGTTATAATGTAATGAAAATATCTAAAACATGTCTTACAGTACTTATACATGTTAACAAATCACATTGATCTGCTCAGGAGTTAATAAAACATGTTAGACCTTTATGCCTTCATTAATAGTGTTACTGTTATGTGTTAACAGTACTCTGAAATATCTATGCTAATAATACAAGTACTTATAAAATTATATTCATTTTTCAGCTGATATTGAGAATTCAACTGATTTTGACTTATTTTACCAAGAAATATGAAACCTATCATCTAATTGGTCCAATAAATCCATGTACTTTACTGATGCGTACCCAGCCAAAAGAAGTACTTATAGTGATCTCCCTTAAAAAAATGTTATATAAAACAATATGCATGTTTATAATATTTTAAAATAAGATTTAGAAAATCAATATCAGTAATACACTTCATGAAATCTTTTCTAATGGATACTCAATTTACCACCCAAACAACAACTTCACATATCTTTACCCTCAAGCTCTAAACTGAGCAGATTAAAGCCTGTTGAATTTCTCCAAATCTCCATTCTCTTGGAGCCTACTTAGAAACAAAAAAGTCCATGACTGTAGAAGCTTGAGAAACATTCATTTGAAGAACATAATCTTGCCTTAGTGGGACTTCTGTGGAGATTCATTAACCATGCAATTAACAAAAGTGCATTAGTAAAAGGAATTCTCCTATATTCAGATAGAGAAACTTAATGAACTTCTGCCAGGGATGGCTTTTTTTTTTTTTTTTTTTTTTTTTGCAGTACTGGGAATTGAACTCAGTGGCATTCTACCTCTGAGCTATATCCCCAACCCTATTTTTTATTCTTTATTTTGAAACCAAGTCTCACTAAGTTGCGGAGTGCCTCACTAGGTAGCTGAGGCTGGCCGCGAACCCAGATCCTCAGGTCTCAGCCTCCCAAATGCTGGGATTACAAGTGTGTGCCACCACGCCCGGCTCAGGGATGGCTTTTTAAAAAAAGATTTAGAGAAGTACATTTTTAGGTATTCGGAAAATTGCTTTGTAAATTTATTTATTTTTCAATATTTGAAGCTTCTTTTACACATCTGGAAACCAACTATACTTGCTAATCCAGAACAATATTATTTGATGTCACTTTAAAAATGTGATATATATTTTTCATAGTACTCCTCATCATCATTATGAACATAGGAATTATTCTAGGCTATAGTGGAAATCTCTCTAAAAGATCACCTTTGCTCTTAACTGGATGGTTTCACTTTATTTTTCAGATCTCCTCTGATATATATTTTTCTATTCTCTATTACACATATTCACTGCTGTCTTTCAAGTTCACCAGTTAATCCACATCTTCTTACTTTCTAAATGTAATTTCCTGCTTTAAGCCTTCTGTAAATTTCAGGGACTTGCTTTTCATCTATTAAATCATCTACCAATTGTGTATGTATTACACATATATGTATACTGAGCATATATACAGTATCAATTTTGAGTCACAGCAAACCATTGATTTTTTTATATTTGTTTTTAAAGTTTATGTTTATAAAATATAAATATAGCATGTTTTATATGTATAATTCATAAAATATATTATTCATGAAATAAATTAAATAAGACAAAAACAGTATAAAATGTATAAACAAGCCAAAAACAACAAAAAACACAAACTTATTATAGTATAAATATTAAACATGCATAATTGTTTGGATGGAAAGCATTTAGCCACTATTGGCTCTGCCACTTTGATTTGCCTTTGTTCCCATCAGCTGTGCTTTCTCAGCCTCCTCTATGCCTCTGGTCCACCTGGGTCCTGAAGTGTCCTTTGTCCCTAATTGGATTATTCAGAAGCATTGCTTGTGTGCAGCTCCCCTGACTGACACATTTAATTTTCCTTTCCACAAACCTGAGAGAGATTGTAATTATTATTATTACTATTTTTCTGTAGGGATATCTACTTGCTTCAGAGTCCTCCTACAAGATCCAAGCAAAAAAAAAAAAAAAAAAAAAAAGGACTTCTTTTTTTCTTGTCAAGAAGGAAGCATGATAAGATAAGAGGTCATGTGGCAGTTGGTGCTAGGGCTGAGTGATAGTAGAAAGAGAACTTCTGTTTCAGGACAGTGAAGGGTGCAAGTGTGGTAAAATAACCATATCCATACTGAATGACTTAAGCTACATTCAATATCCAAAATAAATGTATTGCATAAAAGTAAATTCTGGTATTCTACAGCATCAGAATATCCAAACCTGGTGGTAGAATTTTCTTGGAAGTACATAGCCAAAAGTATCAAAGAGTATTTTAGCTTATTTCTAAATTAATCCAAGGATTTGATTAGACCCACAGGTACTTTCCTATGAACAAATCAGTGAACTTTATCATTGAAATCTTTGTTTAAGGCCTTTTAACTCATTCTACAGTTCTCAAATTTAATTCAATACCTGAATGTGTCAGATACTAGATGGATAGATAAGTGAAATATGACATAAATGGAAAACCTTCATGTAAGAGTGAAGTTGTGTTTTCTATTCTTTCTGAGTGTATAGGGCCATCAACTGTGAAATGGTTTATGCTTTAAATTTTAAGTATTTTTGAATTATTACCTACCATTTTAACATTTGCGTAAAGGAACTAAGAAGGATATGGCTTTGATTTGAGCGTAGGTCAGAAGCTTCCTGGCAATGTGGTTTTCTTTGTCTACTGTTCACCTCCATTTCTTCTTTCACCTAAGCATCCCCACTCTCCCAGAACTGATTATGCAGCCAGTGCTTAAATTACTGAATATCTTATTCAGAATTTTGGCAAAGCCATTTAACCTCCCTAAGGCTGAATGTCTATGGCCAAACTTGCAATATTTCAGAATATTGGCTCATTTCCAATCCTCTAATGGTCCGCAAATTCACACTGAATCACAGGCTAGATAATTTTCTATTTTCTAATTGATCATTTAGGCTCAGAAGTAGCTGATACAATTGCTCTTGGAGCTTGTGGAGGAGAAATCTGATGGGTCTCCATAGTATGCTCTTTTTGTTTCAGGAAGAATGCTTCTGTACATTTTCTTTTATTCTTTTTATTTATTTTTGTGGTACTGGGGATTGAGCCCATAGGCATTCTACCTTTGAGCTACATCCCCAGCCCAATTTTTCATTCTTTATTTTGAAACAGCATCTTACTAAGTTGTGGAGAGCCTCACTCAGTAGCTGAGGCTGGCTGTAAACCTGGATTCTCTGGTCTCAGCCTCCAATTACTGAGATTACAAGAATGCACCACCCCTCCTGGCCATTTTCTTTTATTTTTAAAGTTACCATAGGGAGATAAAAGTTGATAAATTATAATAGTATAGCTTGGCAATTGTTGAAAAAATAAATACATATGTATAAATACCACCCCAAATGAGAAATATAACATTACCATCTTAATGAAAGAATGCCTCATACCCAAGCCAAAAGCTAAAATACACGTTACTATAATTCCTATAACCATTAATTAATTTTATCCATTTTCATTTTGTAGGACAGAAAATAAACATTGAGTATACCCAAGTCTAGCTTTGGTTTAAAAAAAATCTGTCTCTTGCACAATACTATACATGTTGCCTTAATTTCATACTATCATTAATAAATGAAAAGAAAATACCACAACTTTATTTTTATTCTATCCTTGATGAGATTTGCATTATTTCTATTTGAGTTTATCATGACTAATGCTGATGTGCATATTTTAGTAAGTATTCATTGGTTTGATGTTGTGGTTTGAATCTTAACTGTCTCTTCATGTGTTGAATGCCTGGTCCCTGGCTGGTGGTACAAACGGAAGATGGTAGAAACTTTAGGAAGTGGGGCTTCTTCAAAAAAGTAGAACACTGAGGGTGTGTCTTTGAAGATAACCTTGGGACTCCTGCCCCTCCCCTTGCTCACTCTTTCTGCTTCCTGGCCACTATGAGGTGAACAGCTTTGCCCCACCCCATGCTGGCTGCCTTGATGTGCCCAGAAACAACAGAACCCCTTAGACCATGGATGAAAACATCTGAAACTCTGAGCCAATATAAATCTTTCCTTCTTTATATTGTTTATCTCATATTTTGCCACAGTGCTAAAAATCTGACTAACACATTCATTTAATTAGCACTTATGTTGAATATATACATAGACGTGTTCCTAGGTCATTTAGTATGTATGTATTGAGCTTTAGAGATGGTAAAAAAAAAAAAAAAAAAAGAAAAAAAAAACAATTGATTAAAAAATTGTTGTACCAGTTGGAATTTCCACTAACCTATGTATTCCAATTGCATGAAGGTGTAGAAGAAAAGTTCAAAGCTGGGTCATGAGATTTAAGAAAAGAAGGTGTGTCCATAATATGCCAGTGCAAGGTGAAGTGCTGATACGGAAGGTACAGCAAGTTATGCAGAAGGTCATTGATGATAATTGTTATGGTCAGATATAGAACATCCCCTAAAAGAGCTCACATATCTGAGTTGATAAAATTAAATAATGAGGCTGTAATCTTGTCAGTGGATATCAGATGGCTACCTATGCAGGTGGAGTATGGCTGTATGGGTGGATCACTGGGGATGTCGCCTTGGAGACTGTGTTTTTTTATGGTTTGCTCTCTTTCTTCTGGCCTCCCTGATGTGAGGGCAGAGGGCTTGTGGATTCTCTCTTGCTCTCGCTCTCACTCTTTCCCTCTCTTTGCCTCTTGTCACAATGCCCTGAGCTCTTCTGATGTAACTAGCCTGATATGGACTGGACCCCTGAAATCTCTGTAACTATGAGCAAATAAATCTTCCTTCCTCTAGGTTGTGTGATGATCAGACATTTGGTTTTAGAACAGTGAGAATGTTGTTCGGGTAATTATTGCCTTTATATTGGCTTTATTTCCATTGAAAATCTAATCATTAGTATTGTTCTTTTGAACATATTGTATCTTGCTTCTTAGATTATTTCTTCTTTGACTTTTTATAATGTTGGTATTATATGCCTCAGTGTGGTTGTATTATGAATATTCTGCAACCTGTTAATAGACTTTTGAGAATCTGTGGTTTGATGTCTTTCATCAATTTTAAAATGATCTCTCCAAATATCTTTCAAGTATTTCTATTCTCTCATTCTTTCTTCTCTACTAGTATTTTAGACTCATAGATGTTAGAGCATTAAACCGTCTTCTATGGTTATGTAAGCTTCCATGATTTTTTCCTCCATCAGTTTAAATATGATTGTTTATCTAGCTAGCTTCCTCTTAACTAATTCTCTCTTTTGTTATTTATAATTTCCTGTTTTACACATTTAGAATATAAATTTTAGCCAGTATAGCCATCAGTCTTGGTTTTATAATTTAATATATTCTATATAGATGTCAGTATCACATAAAACCATTCAGATTGTTTGCTATTTTCTCGAATATTTTTACACAAATATTTAAAGTTCATGACCGATAATAACCTATTTTATTGTCTGTAATTTGGTTGGTTTGTTTTTATTCTTTAGTTTTCTTTTTATATTCTTTAGCCTGTCATTACTTTTTAAGTTCTAGACTAAGCATATAAAACACTGTGGAGGTTGTAGATATTGCATATATCCTACCTGTAGAGATGATATGAATTTTTTCTAGAAGTCATTTTGATTCTATCTATAATTAAAATAATTCTATCCTGAATGAGGCCTGCTCTATTTCTGGTTTGCTTTTACTTTAGGAATTGAGCTAAAACCAGGTGTAATTGTCTGACTTCTCCTTTATGAGTTCTACATTTCTATTTTTTCTCCATTAAGCTGTCAAAAGTGAGAGATTATATTTTAATTCATTACTTGCTTTTGTCTTGGTTTTAAGAAGAAAAGCATGGGGAATATCATGTATTTCTTTCCTCTATAGTATCATTCCCCTTCCAGTCCTATGTCTATGGTATGTTTTGAGGCTGTCAATTTGAATGAGCTATACCCAAATCCATTTTATCCAGGGATTCAAATTATTTTATGAGACTACAATTCTAATGAAAACATATAGTATAGCCAGATGAAAAAAAAAAAAAGTCAGGAAAATGTTCCTGGTTTGGCATTTTGTGTTAACATCTTTTAATACTTTTACTTATTTTACTGTGCTGAACTACTGTGGGAAAATAAAAGGAAGGAAAAGCATTATAGATTGAATAGAACATCTACTATATAGTATTACATTCAAAAGTACTTAAACCCCAGAACTATTCCATGTAGCACACACTCACAAAAGATGATACTCTAGGAAGTATAGATTTGTCTTCTCTAGAGCTATTTTGTAAAGACAACGGGTGATCCTTCCAGAAAATGTGAAAGGTATTTCTAAGAAAAAATATTACTGAATTAAGAGGAGAAAATCGACCTATCTGAGAGATTATATTACTCTCATATAATTGAAAATAAATACACACTCAGAGCCAAGAGTATCTGACTACTTAGTAACAGATTTATGGCAAGAAGCCATAATTGTAGGATTTTTGTCCTATTTTTCATAATTAACCTGTTTTTTTTTCTGATAGAGACAAAATGATGAACAGATAACAATAAAAGGATTTCATATTAGTCATATTGGATGTCAAGTTTTACTAAGCATATCCTGAGCTTGTTTTTGTAATGACATTAATTCCATGCATATTTCCAGCAATCTCTGAGAACTCTGTGAACCGGGAATATAGACAATATGTATTTCATTCTTTAGCCAGGAATCTCTTAGTGTACCATTATAGCCAGTGCATTTGAGTGCTACAAATGAGGCTTTCTATCACATGCTAGGAAAGCTGAGGAGAATTTGGAGTAAATAGACCCAGATTGTGGCTCCACACAGTGTTAGAAGAGAAGCAAGTCTATCTGAGAAACCAAGCAGAAATCATCCCACTACAAAAAGCAAAGAAAGCATCCAGCCACGTGCTAATCTGTCCATGTTCCTTGGCAGGCTGCCTCAAATTCCCTGTCAGCGGCTACTGTCACATGCAAACAGGAGTGTTTACTTGATCACTGATACAACGCTGGGGCTTGGCATGTTGCCTCTTGCAGGTCTCAGGAGAATTAGTTTCACTGAAACCTCTGGGTGAGTTTTCAATTGCAGACTTTATTTCCTGTGTTAGTTCTGATATTTCCAAATATCTCTCACCAACTTTTGGCTTAATGTTGACCATCACCATACACTCAGAAATGCCACCTAATGTCTATGTTCACAGTTCACAGAGTCTTCAGAAATTGCTGTAAACATATATGTGAATTAATGTTGTTATAAAAACTAGTCAGTATTTTTTTTATTAAAGTTGATATTCAGGTTACTAATGACTATCGGCCTATAAACAATAATGAATATGCTCATTTAGAACAGATGCCTTCACACAAAAATCCTGTGCCTGTTTCCTCTTTGCAATCAAGTTCTTAATGAAAATTTAAGTAGTCTTATTCTTCCTTTTTCTCTCCCCCCTTCCTTCCTTTCTTCCTCCCTCCCTCCTCCCTCGTTCTTGCTCTTTTTCTTTCCTTCTTTCTTTCTGTACTGGAGCTTGAATGACCCAGAGGCATTCTGCCTCTGAACTACACCTTCCCTCTTTATTATCTTTTTTTATTTTGAAACAGAGTCTCTCTAAGTTGCTGAGGCTGGCCTCGAACCTGCATTCCTGTCTCAGTCTCCCAAGTACTGGTATTACAGGTATGCACCACCATGCACAACTCTATTGTGCTTTCAATCATTACTTTGGCAAACAAATATGTATTGAACACATACAATATGAGAGGCCCTGTACCAAGTTCCAGGAATAAAACTTTTGACAAGACAGATGTGGTTGCACCCACAAATCAGTCAATATAGTATAAATACCACTAGATTTATGAAATCTAAATCCTATTTTAGATATTGCACAAGCAACATGACTTGGATTCTTGATTTTTGATTCTTTTGGAGGCAGTACCTTGTTTAAGGTTGAAAAAATAAGTCTCATTTATCAACAGTAAAACTGATGAGAACTGGATCTTAATGAAAATTCAGTACTGCTCCTTTCAAGCTATGGGATCTTGGGCATTACTCTGCCTAAATTTTTTCATCAGAAAGTAAATGATAATAATAGTACTTATTTGGTTGGATTATTGTGGTGATTAAATAGAGCTAATACATATTGTGTGTATGTGTGTGTGTGTGTGTGTGTATGTGTGTCTGTGTGTGTGTGTATTACCTTGACATTTAAGTCATTCAAGTCTTTGGTTAATGGGTATCATTATTGTTCTGATATCTAAGTAGTAGTCACATTTCTAATAATTTAGTTCAGCAAACATTTACTGAAGCCCCACAGTGATTCTTATATATATAAAATAAGATGCATTTCTCTCTCTTACTGAAATGCTCACTATCTGAGATGAAGGGCAAAATATCTAGCCAATGAAAAATATATGCATTATATTATACATTTAGAACTAGAGATAGATGCAATACTAATTTGTGAAAAGATAGGTGAGAAATTACGTTTATCTGTATAAACAGTGATAAAAACATTATGAAGTCTGCAAATGTGATCTGGTTTTCTTAAATGGCTAACAGATGAATAACTCACTAGGAAAGAACTCTAAGTTATATTCCAAGTCATCCCCACATATATTCTTTCCTCTCTCTCTCTCTCTCTCTCTCTCTCTCTCTCTCTCTCACACACACACACACACACACACACACACACACACACACTCACACATGCACACACACTCATACTCACAATATGAATATTAGTGTGCAGATTTATGTCTAAAATCCATTCCATTTTCCCCTTGCCAGGCAGAATATATTAACATAAAACACATGGTTGCAATCATACCTGGGTTAGATTTCTGACTCCCATTGGATGGCCTCCTATCCCCCTAATCCTGATTAAAGTAGAGAATCTCTATGTGCCCACTTGCTCTCTAGTTGTAAATAACTGGTGAAAATACTCCTACAAATCCCTGTGCACAGACTATAAGACTAGATGAAATGAAGACACTTTTCAAGGAACACCACTCAGCAGACCCAGATTTCATGCCTGTCTGAAGTCTCTCCTGTGCATCTGAGAAGATATATAAGCCATCTGAGCCTCAGTTCCCAGGCAGTAAAATGGGGATAATATTGACTAATGTTTTTATTCCTGCAGTGTTTTGAGAATGTAAAACCATTCAACAATATTCAGTAAATACTTACCAAGTGTCTACAAGCACGATTCTAGACACTAGGAAGGAAGCTGTAAACAGGATTCTCTAAATCCCTGCCCTTTCCGAGCTGCCCTTTCTGCACTTGGTGTACAGCTGCAATGCACACCAAGTGCAACTGCAAACTGGTAAGCCTGAAATAGATACTATTAGCCTCTCTCACCTTAAACATTATTATTGCCATTATTTCAAGAAAATCCCTGATGTTCTCTGCAACAAGATTTGTCCATTAGAAGAATGTCAGGTGATTGGATGTTGAACATCCTGTGTGTTTCAGGTGCACAAAACACAGAGAGGAAGGCCAAGAAGCACATAGGAGAGAACTATACAAATAAAAGGATAGAACCAAGACAAAGGTAATTGAATTAATGGGATTTCAAGTAGCAATACATTACTTCTTTCTGGTAAATAAACTATCTCAGAAAATACCACTCATGAATTATTTATCTGAGGTTATTTTTTCACATCAAAATAATGTGTGAGGGTTTGGAAGCTACTCTAACTCTAGAAAAATTGCTGCACAAACAATAGAAAAAAAGAACAGCTATAAAAACAATTTTGATCATCACAGTTTATCACAGCATCATATGGATTTAAGAATTGAATATAAATTAATTAAACTATGAAGCTGGAAGAAATCAGGATTTTTTATTTAAATCCCAGGCTTGAGATAAAAATTGATTAATAAGCCTATAAAACAGGTAAAATTTAAAATATGGACATTATTTCAAAGAATTTATTTTGATTCCATTAAATTCAAGATTATTTACATGTCAAAAATTAAAACATTAAGGTCAAAATCAGTAAAAGTGTATATTTGCAGCATATACAACTGATTGTTAATATATTAATATAAAAGCTAAGAAATAGCATTAAAATAAGGAAAAATGTAATATGACAATTATAACATATAAAAAGAAAAATCAAAATTCAGAATGTAATATAGAGAAAATATTCATAATCTTAATACTAAATGTATGTGAATTAAGGCATCAAATTCACTCAGCATTCCTTTCTGCTAAATTTGCACCTTAGGATATGATACATACAGTGCAAATGCAAGTTAGGAAACCTAAAATAGATATTGTTCGTCTCTATCATCTTGAATGTTATTGTCATTATTATTTCAAGATAATTCTTGCCATTCTCTGCAACAGGATTTCACCATTATAAAAATGTCATGATGTTAAAAGTCCCAAGAGCCTCATTTCACAAGATACTGTTATTATATATAAAAAGTTTTCATCTTGGACTAGGAAATTCTATCTTGGGGATTCTTGTTAAGTTTTCTGAAATTGAGCATGAATATATCTAGCCAAAATACTTAAAAGATTGATATGTATACCAATTGAGATGTTATCTTCTAAAGGTGAATCAGTACCCATGTGGTGTGAGTATGTATGTTCAAGGGAAAAATCATGCAACAGTCTTTAAGCTCCAGGTTCTATTGTCGACTCTGTCCGCTCTGCATATTTGGACACCAATATGCATCCCAGTGTCCTCACACAAATTATGATAGCACACACTCGAATCATTTTAAACTTTTTAAAATCACCTGTTTGTACGTTTGTTGACTTCTGTGTTTCTTCTTAGGCACATGGAAAAGAGGCATTTTAGGGGACTTGTTTTGCAATTAAAAACCAAGCAAAGAAAAAAACTTATTCTCCATCTGTTTAGTTAAGCAACATACATACACATACATGTATGGGCTTGGAGAAATTACTTCCCCTTAAAAATAATGTCATGGCAACACAGAGAACTGAGTGGCTCCAACACTATTCAAGGGCACATATTATGGTCTGCCATTGAGGAGGGGCCTGGTTGGGACCATATACTAGCCAAATACTGATTTGTAATATACCATATATTAGCCAAATACTGATTTGTAATAGTGTAAAAATATTTTCAGGTCATCCTCACAAAGAAACTTGGTTTCTAGAGAAAAAATATCTTTAATCAAAATTTTCTAATAATAATTCTTACATGGTTTATAATTTTGAGAATCAAATAAGGAAATCAATGAAATGTACTACATAAGAGAAATACATTGCAATCATGCATTGCTTAATGACAGGGCTATGATCTGAGAGTGTACTTACACAAACTTAGATGGTATAGGCTAGTCACTTGAGATGGCCTATTTTTTTTTTTTTTCTTTTGAGATACTGGGGTTCTAACTGAAGGGTATTCTACCACTGAGCTATATCCCCAGCCCTTTTAATTTTTTTTTTTTTTAATTTTGAGACAGAGTCACACTAAGTTGCCCATGCTAGCCTCAAATTTGCAAACTTCCTACCTCAGCCCCCAGAGTCACTGAGATTACAGTTATGTAATGCCTAGCTTAACATAGCCTTCTTGAAATCATCCTAAAACACGAATAACGTGAGATGTGTGAGTCTGATACTGATGTAATACAGCATACTGATTACTAATAAACTATGATTTAAAAAAAATAGGAGTACATTTTAAAATAACAAGAAAAGTATAGCATAGTAAATACTTAAACTGATACCATAGTCATTTCTTATCTTTCTCAAATATTTTGTACTATACAAAACTATATGTGCTATATACTTGTAAGACTGGCAGTGCAGTGGGTTTCTTTACACCTACATAATCACAAACATGTAAATAATGTACTGAGCTGGGATCTTATGATAAGTACCACATCACTAGTTGATAAAAAAAATTAAGGACTATTATAATCTTATGAGACTACCATATTATATGCAGTTTGTCATTGACTGAAATATAATCACACCACATGTGACTGTATTATTAGGGTTCTCTTTCTCTCTCTTGCTTTAATTCTTTTGAATAATTCACAATCCTTTCTCAAAACTAGCTTAGTTGTATAGTATGTTCTGTTGTTATAATTTATGTTAGTCATATAACATAAATTACAAAAGATAATACTAGTAATAATATGAACAATGATCTAAATGTGTGTTAAAAGTCCTAATCATTTGGTAGCACCCCTCTGAAGTAGATTAGCAGGAAAGATTATTTGCCCTATTTTGCAAGAACAGGACTGCCTAGACTATTCAAATCTAGGACATCTATGCAGAAATTCTGTGCTGTCTAGGTCCTTCCTTTCATATCCAAATAAAATCCACTTTATTCACATTAGTCATAAAAGAAAGAAATATTTGATCATTAGTACCTTACTGTTCAGAGGGGCCACCCTTGGTATTTTTTTTTTAATCTAAAAATACTTTTTTTTAAATTAATTAATTTATTTTTTTTAGCATGGATTTTTATACATTTCTTGGGTACAACAGGGTTAATCACACATTTTTGTTGGGTACAAGCTAGTACAGGTAAAGACATCCATGCACATATTTCTCATTAACCCTTCCCCAATTCCCACCCACCCTCCCCCTATCTCCTGGTCAGTTTAGTGATTGACTTTGA
>PVLC010001153.1:0-22945 GCA_004027655.1 Graphiurus murinus | reverse complement strand
TATGTTTTCCCTTGGTATTTAACTGTGTGTTTTACTAATATCAGAGACTGATTTATGGCTCCTTGCTCAATGTAAGTGATACTTCAAGATGTCACTGCAAAGAGAATCAGAGAATCATTGGAGAATTGGGGTTTCTTAGAGCTCTGCTCACCACTAAGCCAAACACAGCTATGAACAAGCTCTTGTTTAAAAAATGATGAGGAGAAAACTCCTTTGCCTCATCATTCCTCTTAATTAGTCTGCCAACACATAGAAATGCCTCTTCTCCCAGCCTGAGCAGCAGTTAACCCACAGGAGCAGAGTCCTAATCAAGATTTTGACCTTGCCCACATTGCTCAACATTCTGTAGGTGATGACAATGAGTTGAGTTCTTCCATGACATCAACTGTTTACTTACAGTCCTTTTACCAAGAGCTTACCAGTGCTATACAGACTTGCAGAAAGTGGTTTGCACTCCTGTTGTCCCAAAAAAAAAGAAAGAAAAAGAATACACTGTCTATAGCGTCTTGAAAAGCTGTTAACACATTGTTAGTAGTTTCTGAGCAAGGATGTTGTTAAACATATTTCATGTTAATGTCTAACTCAGTGGCAATTTTCTCCTAGTAAAGAAATATGGGGATCCTAAAGGGATTAAGCAAATAATACAGAGAGGGTTTGAAATGTTCACAAGTCACGAATTGAACTTTCTCTCTTTGTAGCTTAATAACTAAATAATACACTTCATAACTAATTGTATTAGAGTTTTTATATGTTGACTTCTAGAAGGTTGCATTTTTTAAGTGTCACGTTAAATAACCCATAAGGTAAGGGGTATCCCTATTTTATGTACATTTAGCGGGAAGTTTTCAAGTAAAGGTAAAATATAGACTTTATTATTTATTTACTCTACAATGAGTTGTTAACCCGAAGAAGTTAATAAAATTCAACTAAAGATTAGATGCTTAAGAGAAATTTATTTTTATTTTTATTTTTTTTGCAGTACTGGGGATGGAACTCAGGGGCATTCTACCACCAAGCTATATCCCCAGCCCTATTTTTTATTCTTTATTTTGAAACCGAGTCTCACTAAGTTGCAGAGTGCCTCACTAAGCAGCTGAGGCTGGCCGCGAACCCGGATCCTCTGGTCTCAGCCTCTCGAAGCTTGTGAGAAATTTAATGGCATTCTCTTGTTAAAAAAAAGAGAGAGAGAGAGAGAGAAAGAGAGAGAGTCTATAACAGTAGTACAGAGATAAATAGTTAGCAAGCCTCAGGCACTGTGGAATGAACTAACCAGATACCAGAGTCAAGAAGAAATATCCTTGGCATGGCAATATTTCTCAATTAAGGGCATCATGGTGAGTTTATGACTTTCTCCTAAGACATCTGTCATTAGACACAGTGGGAAGCAGGATGCTCTACTGGACGGACCATTGGCCAGTTCTGGTATATAAATTCCTGTTTGGAGTTTACAGAACTCCCCAGATTTTAAAACCCAACAAGATTTTTACTGGACTCAGGAGGCTAAACCATCCCTTTGACCAAAAGGGATGGATTTATGCTGTTGAAAAGGAATGCCTGATCTGAAGGAGAGGAAAGAAAGTATTTGACCAGGAGGAGTGCATCCTCATTTTATCAGTGATGTTAACTAGTTTATCTTTCTCCTGGAGAGTCTGTGAAATTGCTGTGGTATTGTTAGTTTCATAGCACTTTTTATTTTTGCATTTGAGGGGTTGACTACAATTGAGAGTATTGGCACAACTTCTGAAGCTTCAGAGAGAATAAATCCTTTGCAATATGACTGTTAAATGAGCCACATCACTGATTTATTGTCTACTAAACATTGGAGAATGTGGAGTATCTCTTAAGGAAAGGAGGCAATGAGGGAAAACTGAAATGTTGACATAAAGATGTTCATATTAAACTCTAGTGTTTTCCATCAAGCGGCCGTGCATTTTCTGGTGATTAAAACTGAAAATTAGGAGTGTCACCTTGCACCCTCATTCACCACAGATGCCTTTGTTCAACTACAAAACTGGCGTAGCCTCAAACACTGTCACGAGAAAAACCACAGCAGTGATAGTGGAACACATGAGAAGAACTGGGTATTTAAGAAGTCAGGCAGTAAATGTCGCTCCAAAAGGATTTATTTTTTTCTATGAAATCGAGAATAAAATTTCAGTGTTCAAAGGACCTTAACAATTATCTTGCCCAAACTCCTCTTCTGGTGTTTGGATTTTTCTGCAAAGTTGGCTCATTTAACATTCACTCTGCCTTTCTCTGATTTATGTTTAACAATAGCTTTTTATTATTGAGCCACACATTTCTATAAGAAATTATATGCATACACAGCTATCTCATTTCTAGTTGAGAAATCTCTATTTTCATAAAATTATTATTTATATTGAGGCAAAGTTTATTCCCTATAGCACCCAGATATGTATGTTTCTACCCTTTAGGCAGAATAAAACAGTTTTAATCCCTGTATAACAAGCATCTTTTTTTTTTAAGAGCTTACTCTGTGCCAAGCATCTTTCTAGTTTCTGGGATTAAAAAACAACAAACAAATAAAGCCTTGAATTAGAAAGACAAGCCCCTGAACACCTTATCTTTGCAGTGTCCATAACATGTTGCCTATTTACAAGAAAGAGATGTTTATAGGGCTGAGCTATAATATCACAATGCTGGGCAAACAGAGGGTGGGGATTTGAAGTGGAGAGGCAATAAATTAGCAAATGGTACAGATGGAAAACTAGAGTCGGAAGAATCAGTCAAAAAAAATTGCAATGGTACAAAAAATAAGTTAAGAATAGAAAAATATATGAGATTAACAGATGTAAAAGACATAACAAGGATAAAATATGCAAGCCAGTGTAGCCTTTACACTATGAGATTAGTGTGGTATTTTGAGAAGAATATAAACTTTGGATTCAGTGATGTAAGGTTAAACTTGTTATTGAATCTCACCTCTATCACTTGCTGCCTCTGTAAACTTATAGAAAAGGTACTAAATTTGTTTTCTCCCAATCTCAGATTCTTTTCCAACAATGTGGAGAAGAATTACTTCACATGGTGGCACATGTCTGTAAACCCAGCTCCTCGGGGGACTGAGGACAAGTTTGAGGACAGAAGCAACTTAATGGAAATCCTGTCTCAAAATTAAAAACTAAAAAGGTCTCAGTATTTAGATCAGTGGTGAAGCAGCCCTAAGTTCTATCCCAAGTACTCACCCCCGAAAAAAGAAAAAAAGTGGTAAATAATATGGCACCTGTATCGAGGTGCCTAGCTTATAATGAATGACACGTCATTATTAACTACTTTAGTAAAAAACTTTATTTCACCATATTTTACTCAATTGGTGATAAAGAATAACCACATCTTACTTATTTCTTATCTTTCTTTTTTACTCTTATAAAAACTTCACTATTTTATCCTCTCCTGCTAATTTGCATATACACACCATAGTAATTGATTATAAAGGATCAGAATTATAAACCAGGATTAATAAAAATCAAATAGTAATTGCTACAAAAATGTTTATGATGTGAATTTAATTTATCAAAAATACAAACAATAGAAATAATGTTTGTACAATAATTTTTTCTTAGCATGAGGGCTAATTATTAAATTATTTTCGCAAGAGAATTCTTTACTACTTACCACAGCCATAAGTTGAACTAAAGGCTTATTTTAATATTATCCCAAGCTCATTAATAAATAGGACATCATTAATTTTGTACAGAAACTACTTTCCTGAGGAAAAAGGATGCATTTAGATTTCAAGATCCTCATGTATCTATATTCTTTCTCTTTTAGATGGCACTTAGCAAACACCTCACCACCACCACCACCACCACCACCAAATGACAATATCTTTATTGCTAGAGCTGGGAAGAAGGGTGAGAAATGCCCTAAATTATCTGTTCAGGAACTTCCTTGGGGTTTCATGAAAAGGGTTCAGTCCAGCCGGGCATGGTGGTGCACACTTGTAATCCCAGCATTTGGGAGGCTGAGACCGGAGGATCTGGGTTCAAGGCCAGCCTCAGCTACCTAGTGAGGCATTCTGCAACTTAGTGAGACCCTGTTTCAAAAATAAAGAATAAAAAATAGGGTGGGGGATGTAACTTGGAGATAGAATGCCCCTAGTTTAATACCCAGTACCTCAAAAAAAAAAAAAAAAGGTTCAGTCCCCTAAGTGGCTTAACACAAATCTTGTGAGAGAATAAATGATTCACATTCGCTCCTTCAGAAAGTGCCCTGGGATTCAGAAACAAATTTACTTGAAAGTTATGATTAGTGATCATTTATTATAAATAACTGATCAGTATTTCTTTTTCATTCATTATAATCTAGGAATATTCAGGCTTTTTCTTGATGTATTCTTTGATTCAGTAAAAACAATTTCTTCTTATACTTATCTTAATATCACATATTGTATTTTTCCTTCCTCTCCAATTAGGGACCTCTGTTTCTCAAGAAACAGCTTATAAACTCTTAAGGGTTTTGCCTCACCTGTTAATTTTCCACAGTTTAGCATTGTATTTTGTAAGTGCAGAGGCTCAATAAATGTGTGGTGAGTTGAATTAAACAGAGATAATTCACTTTTCACAACAACGGGCATAGATCTTCAATAGCGAGATGATCTGAAAGGAAGCTGATTTAAACAAACCATTTTATTTATTATTTCTATTTCTTTCTTTTTAATTTATTGATGCATTGTAATCATACATCTTGATGAAGTACAGGATGGTAGAGGCATACATGCACAATCACTCCCTAATTCCCACCCATGCCCTCTCCCTTCCCTCTTTCTTGTGTTCAGCATAGTGATTGACCCTGGGCCTGCATCTCTCTCTGCCTGGACAGGCCACAGATGTCACTGGTATCAGACCCAGTGCAAGCATGAGACCCTGGACCTGTGTATTTCTCTGCCTACTCAGGTAGTGAGTGTCACTATGACTAGACCCAGTGCAAGCATGGGGACTTGGGCCTGTGTCTCTCTCAGCCTGTGCAGGCAGTGGGTATTGGTAGGACTAGATCAAATGCAAGCAAAGTACCCTGGGCCTCTGTCTCTCTCTGCCTACACAGGTGGTCTGATTTCTCCCAAACACCAGGACCCGATGTCCTGTGGTGATATCCAGAGGCACTGCAAGGGTGCTGTGACCCTACCCGTGGACTGTAGACCTCTCTAGCTGTAATGGCCCTGGAGTTTGTCAGCTAATCCATGCCTCTGCTGTGTCCCAACCCCCACCTCCCCAGGGGTGATCTGCAAAGTCTCAAACCCCATGAGTCTATCGCTTGCCATGCAAGTCCGTGTGGCCATGTTGGGTGGTCTCCTGCTTGGGCAGCTCTTTATGGTCTTGTTGAGCACCACTCTGGATCTCTGATGGAAGAGGTAGGCTCAGCAGCTGCTGCTGCAAATTGTGGGCAAATGTCTGGACAGTGGGATCTTTGTTGAGTTGGGAGCAAGGTGCCAACTGCTTTCAATGCTGAGGATCTGCAGGCACTGGCTTCACATCTAGTCATTGACCTCCTTGCTGATGGTCTCCAGAGGCCACAGTACCACACCAGTAGCCACCAGCCCTGGCATGGCCTGGCCATGATGACACTGCTATAGTTGCCACCATTCCCCAGGTGAGGTACTTTGCTATCCTCTGCTCTGTCTTCTGGCTTTAATTATACCATGTTTCAATTTTTTTTTTCAATTTTTTGCTGGCTTACTTCTCTTGTCAAGAAGCTTTCTTCATGGTGATTAAGTTCCATGTCATGTCTCAGAGTGACTGAGATGTGCTGTTTCCCTGAGTCACCATCTTGCCACCTCCTCCTCAACAAACCATTTTAAATGGCCTTAACCTTGACCACAGCTATTCACCATTTGATGATTAAGTCTATATGTCACCTTGTGCAGGCCTCAAGCTACCAAAGATCTGCTTAAACACTATTCTGAGTGGGTGTCTCTGTAGGGAAGATCCTGAATGAGAGTAATATTTGAATCTTTATAATGAGTAAAGTAGATTGTTCAATAATATGAAGGCCTGGATGGGAGGATGGGACAAAAGATAGGGAAAAGGAGAATTCATTTTCTGTCTTTGAGCTAGGACATGGGTCTTTTTTGGGGGACTTGGATTAGGAGTTGGTTGATCAACTCTGCTAGTTCTCAAGTGTTTAGACTCTTACTGAATCTATCCCATCTCTTCTCTTGTATCTCTAGCTTGTTGACTCCATATTTTGACATTGAGCCTTAAAGATGTCATGAACCAATTTCTTATGATGAGTCTCTACACACACACACAAACACACACACACATTCTCTTACTGGTTGTGTCTATCTGGAACACCCAAATTAATACACACTTATAACTATTATGTAAATCTATAGTGAGAGAAAATTGTGTATGAAGTGCACATAATATATAGGTTTGTGTTCTCTACATTGTCACATTAAAATATTACAGATGAAAATAAGGGGCCAGTCGCCATGCTTAATGGATAGATTAATCCAATACTGGTCCATTCAATTGACATGAACTCACAAATTTTTTTTTGCATGGACCTGGATCACATTTTTTTCCTGTCATATTCAGACTAAATAAGAACCCCAAATTCTCTGCATCCCCAACTTCCTTCTGAACATTTACCAGCTGTAGTAACATCCTCCTGGAGTGATGGTGATCACCATAAACAGGAATTCAATGCAAGTGAAAATCTGAAATATTTCCCCTGGATAAATCTATTCCATTATATCTTCAATACCTCTTCAGAATAGCGTTTGTTCTCTCCCTCTCTCTCTCTCTCTCTCTCTCTCTCTCTCTCTCTCTCTCTCTCTCTCTCTCTCTCTCTCTCTCCTGTTTCTTTCTGTGGTATTGGAGAATGAACACAGGGAGATATCCCCAGCCCCTCCTCTTTTTTTTTTTTGCTTTGAAACAGAGTCTTGATAGGCTGCTTATAGGCTGCTGAGTCTCATTAAGTTGTTGAAGCTGTTCTTGAACCTGAAATCCTCCTGTTTCAGCCTTCCAAGTACTAGGATTACAGGTATAACCCATTACGTCTAGTTGTCCCTCTCTCTTTAAAGAATGTAACTGCATAGTTAAACAACAAATGAGAAATGCTAAAATAGAGAAAAACATGCCTTCCTAAAACCTGCATACCCACTCCCATGGAACTTAAAAAGGCCAAATGAGAGCTTATTTGATTAACCAGAGACATATATGTAATAAAACGATTTTTGAGATTTACTGCAGAAATAATGTCAAAATAGAACCTAGGTAAATGAATTAATAATCTCGTACATTAATAGTAACGAGTAAATCACATATACAATTATACTGCAAATCATTTAGCAAAACACTTTAATGGTCAGGAATAATGACTCCAATTTTATCTTGTATTTACTTTGCTTGTTTGCTTTTTGAAAAAATGTGCATCCTACATGAAAAACTGGGTTTAAAAATACAATACAATGTCCCAAATGCCTCATCCTTTGCCTATCTTCTCACCATACTATTCAAAAAGGAAGTAAGTGACTCTTAACCTCAGCTGATCCCTGTAACAGAAAAACCTCAGAGAAACTTAGAAGACATCATCTCTACAAGGAATGTGGTCAGTGTTTTGAACGGAGTAGGACTTTTCTGAAGAAACTATAAGGTATAATCTTATGCTCAGGGGCTATATGTGGACCCAGCATCTCAGGAAAGCATACACCATTATGCTTAAGGGATTTATTAATTCAATACTGGTCCATTCAATTGAAATGAAGCTCACAAATTTCTTCGCATGGACCTGAATGATGTCTTTTTTTCCTGTCATATTCAACTAAATAAGAACTCCAAATACTGGCTATGCCATTGTGATATTTTGAAATAGAATCTAAGGAGGCACCAACTCAGATTTATTAATATTTACTGTATATGATTCAAATTCTCTTTAGAATTAAACTACTTTAGTATAGAAGTCACATACATCCATGGAAGACTTTCTATGTAACTTAAAAAGGCCATATTTAAGTCTTAATTTTCTCTTGCCAAAACGGTAAGGTTTGTGTATGGATCCATTGAAAGAATCAAGAGAGAAATTATTCCTCTGATTTTTTTTTTTTTTTTTTTTTGCCATGGTTGTGGTTGGATATACCTAGCACCATGATGAACCAGTATTCCAACACTGTCAAGTTTCTTTTTTTTTTTTTTTTTTTTGCGGTGCTAGGGATTGAACTCAGGGGCATTCTACCTCCGAGCTATACCCCCAGCCTTATTTTTTATTCTTTATTTTGAAACAGAGTCTCACGAAGTTGTGGAGGGCCTCACTAGGTAGCTGAAGCTGGATGCGAACCTGGATCCTCTGGTCTCAGCCTCCCAAATGCTGGGATTACAAGCGTGCACCACTACGCCCGGCTTTCTCAAGTTTCTTGACTGATCAGGAATAGCAAACTAAAAAAGCAATTCATATCTCATCATCACATGACCTTGGACTTTTGCAATATCAGTACAACCAGTTAATTTTCCAAATTCTATCTTCTAACATCATGAGTAAGTTTTTACTCATTCACCTAGGTCCTACAACAAAAACATGTGCAGAGCACGTGTTGATACAAAGTCAATTAGATCAGTGCAATAATTGCAAGTATTAATTACACTCACACATTACTTTTTAAATTCAGCACCCTTTATTTTACATTTTCTTTGTTTATTGGTGCTTAGATGTGATTGACAAATTTAGAGATATCTATGTGGATGCACATGTTTGCTTAAAATCTGTACTGGCAAACCATACTATAAAAATACTTTGAAATTTAAAATAAAAAGGCTTTTTTTTTTAAAGTCGATTATCCTGCTTTACCCTCTTTTCTTTGGAGTCATTTCCAGTCATTGCTGGGTGGAGTGATTAAGGAGAATTGATTATTTAAATTGGACTTTATCTTTAGAGGTTGCACTTAAGGCAAGATGAATATTGGATAACTTAGTAATGGAAGCTCTCCCCAAGGGTATCCGAGTTTTCTTTCAGAGTGGGTTAAGTGCCATGATAAATACTCTGAGAACATATCATCCACTCTTTTATCAAAAGCTGTGAACAACTTGACATAGAAAGATGATAATTCACATTTGCCACAAAACAATGCAATTTCAACCATTTGTCAAGGTTGCTTGAAGATAGTTTCAATAGACAAATTATCCTTTTTTGTTCTCTGTCTGCTTAGATTGATATCTGGTAAAGAATAATATGCAGGTAGAAAGAAAATAACTTATCAGAAATGGGAATACATTCTCAGGATCCAGAGGCTGAACTGGACCTATATGTGCTGGGCTTCTGGGATTCTCAGAAATTTCCAGAGGTATCTGGGGATGTCCAGGGTATAGTGGCTCAGAGCACTCAGAGGGAGGTCATCCTACCAAAGATAGAAATGTTAGCTCTAACTGGAAATAAAGAAAGATAAAGAAGAATTAGTCTGCATTCTGTACATGCACCATTTGTCCCTTCTTCGAGGAGGCAGAAAATGTTTTTTCAAGTACAAGGAAATAATTTATTTTGACAATGCCAAGCATATTTACAACATATTTATATGTAATCTGCATCATTCACAATGATTTCCCCCTTTCTGGACACTGGCAAACATTGGTAATCGATGTTATCTAATGACTACAAGTAGTTTTCTCAAAATACTGCCCTCTTTTCAATAGATAGTGAAACTACCAAACAGAAATGCTCAGTGGTCCAAATATAGCACCTATTTGACTAATTGTAGATTAAAGCTTCCTAGGCATCAGTAATATCAGTCAGTTTGGAGCTGGGAATGGTGATGCATGTTTGTAATCCCAGTACTTGGAGGAACTCAGACAGGAGGATTGCAGGCTCAAAGCAAGCCTCAAAAACTTAGCAAGACCCTCAACAACTTAACAAGACTCTTTTGTTAAAAAAAAAAGAGTTAAATAGGGCTTGGAGTGTAGTTAGGAGGCAGAATACCTTTGGGTTCAATGTCAAGAACTAAAAAAAAAAATTGATAAATAGATAGTTTTAATGACTAGTATTTTCTTTTTCATAAAGAGAAAGCTGAAGTGTAGCACAGGACCTTTTATCTAAGACACCTGCTTATATAACAGCACTGAGATTTCATTTCACTGTAGTCAGAATGTCTGTCATCAAGAATACAAACAACAGTAAACACTGGCAAGGATGTGGGAGACAAAGGACAAAGAAACCCTTATACACTGTTAGTGGGAAATGAAATTAGTACAACTATCATTGGAATCATTATGGAAGTTCCTCTAAAATCTAAAAGCAACTACCATAGGACTTAATTATAACATTCCTCAGTATTTTCCCCAAAATAATAAAGTAAGCATACTCTAAGGATAACCGCATATCCAAGTTTATCACACCACAATTCACAATAGTCAAGAGATGAAATTAGCCTAGATGTCCATCAATAGATGAATGGATTTTAAAAATGTGGCGTATAGACACAACAGAGTTTTATTCCACCATAAATAAGAACAAAAATATGTCATTTTAGGAAAATTGATGGAACTGGGGAACATTATGTTAAACACAGTAAGCCAAACACAGAAAGACAAATTCCACGTTTGTTCTCATATGTGGAAGCTAGAGGGGAAAAACAAGGAGACCAAATTGTGTTATATGCATATATGAATATGACACAATAAAACCCACTATTCTGTATAATTAATATGCACCAATAAATTACAAAAGAGGACACCTGCTTATATAATAGTGCTTAGCAGCTTTTTTTTTTTTTTTCTTCATGCAAACACAGAATTCTTAGTACTAAGCAGATATTTTGGGGATAAAGGGAGTAATTTGCAATATTATTAAGTTTCTTTAAAACAAAACAGAAGGAAATTTGAGCAGTATAAATATATACACATATATGATAAAATAATTAAAAAGATTATTGGAAGGGTGATGATTTATAAAAGTATAAAAGGAGTATTACGAATCCAGTAATTCATAAATAATGAAGGCAATATAGGAACTCTGGCTAGAGTACAAAGCATTTAAAAGCTCCTACTTTTTTTCACAGATTGAGTAACTCCTCTTCTCAGAAATCAGTATGCAGTTCTGCTACTTTTTCCCCATACTGTGATATGCCCACCACTCCATTATTTATAGAGGCCTAGGTTATGTGATTGGAGATGCCTCTGTCTCCCAGAACGAAAACCTCTAGGGATGGTTGATCAATTTCAATATTTTTAATGCCGTAAACCACATAGGAAATTTCTGCCTAGCATTTGTTTGATCCCAAAACTCCAAGGGCTCTAGGGGTTCCTTTGTAAGAAGGATAGAGTTGGTTCTAGAGAGAGCTTGATTTTTACCCCATGGGGAAATTTTGATTTATGGTATTAAACTCTCCAACCTGAACTTCTGAAATTCAAGGTGAAGTCAGACTACAGTGAACTGAGAAAACCTGAGGGGGAAAAATGTAAATTACAAGAGATTTTATTTTTATAATATAAAATTTTATAGTGCTTCAGAGCGTTATGCTTGTAGTAAGAAAGCCTGGATTTCAGGACTCATGGTTACTAGCTATGTGGTCTCATATAAATAACATACTTTCTGTCTCAATTTCCTCTTCTATACAGCAGGGGTGAAAATTCATAGGAGATTTTTAGAAGATTATATTAATCAATTAGGATAATAACTACCATATATTACATGAATTTCAAAATGATAATTATACATTGGGTGTGTCGTGTATACCTGAAATCCCATTACTTGGGAGGCTGAAATGGGAGGATCACAGGTTTCCGAAGAGCCTCAGCAACTTAGCGATGCTCTCCACAACTTAGTGAGACCCTGTTTCAACACAAATATTAAAATAGGGCTGGGATTGTAGCTCAGAGGTAGAATGTCCCTGAGTTCAATCTCCAGTACCACACACACACACACACAAAAAAAAATGGTAAGTATACAATAATAATTTCATAATGATACTAATAATTATGATTTCTACTTCATATTGAACTCCACAAAGCATGGAAAATGCCAGGATTATAAGAACAAAATAATATATAAATATTTTTAATAATTTTATGTGGGGCAAACTTTACTATGTATAATAAAAATAATGTAGAATTTACAAATGCAATCACTGAAACATTTAATTGTAACAAAATGAAAAAATAATTCTCTACAGCATAAGCATTACATGGACAATTTTGAAAGAAAACAAACTTTATGAATTAACCTGTGGCTGGTATCAAGAATAAAAAATATCTAAAACCAAAAAAAAAAAAAGGCAAAAATTATTAACTAACAGTTAATAGAAAAGAAAAAAGAAAAGCCAGACGTGGTGGCACACACTTGTAATCCCAGCATTTGGGAGGCTGAGACTGGAGGATCCAGGTTCACGGCCAGCCTCAGCTACCTAGTGAGGCACTCTGCAACTTAGTGAGACTCGGTTTCAAAAATAAAGAATAAAAAGTAGGGCTGGGGGTATAGCTCGGAGGTAGAATGCCCCTGAGTTCAATCCCCAGTACCGCAAAAAAAAAGAAAAGAAAAGAAAAAGATTTTTTAAAACATGAAAAGCAACTCAATCTTCTCTATAAAAAGCCAGTACTTTTTTAAGTTTATTGGAGAGAAAAATATCCAATTAAAGAGCAAACCCAAGTTGGACATAATGGTGCAGGCCTGTAATCCCAATTCCAGAGGCTCAGACAGAAAATCACAGGTTTAAGATCAGCCTCAGCAACTGAGCAAGATTCACAGCAACCTAGTGAGAACCTGTTTTGAAGCAAAGAATAATAAAAACGGTAGGAGTGTAGCTCAAATACAGAATGCCCCTGGGTTCAATTGACAGAGACAGAGAGAGAGAGAGAGAGAGAGAGAGAGAGAGAGAGAGAGAGAGAGAGAGAGAGGGAGAGACCCAAGAATACAATTTTAAATAACTCTAAAAAGAGAGTTCTGGCAAAATTGTGAGTAAGATATATGAATATATGAGTAAATGCAAACAAATACAATTTCCCAGATCTGGACAGACATGAGCATTCAAATTAGGGTCAACATGAAACTCAGCAAAACAAAATGTTACATCACCTACAAATCTTAATACATAGAAAAGAAAGTTTCAGCTCAGAGAATACCAACAGCAGAAGCTAGATGACTTCGAGGCAATGATTTCAAAAATCTAAGGGAAAATGATATCCAATCTAAAGTTATACTCAGTAAAAAACAATAATCAAGTGTAAGAATGGACTAAAGCAAAATTCAGATGCTATTTCATTTTACTTTAATGTCAGAACTTCAATGGAGTTGTGCTGTCTATACACTGCCATGCTTAGGTGTAATGACTGCAGGCGCACAAATTCCTGATTTCAAGTCTATGTAGCTCTATTACTGTTTACCCTGTGTAAAGAGGCTACTGGAGAACATTACCCAACCAAATAGGGTGTTATTCCATGAAGGGAAGAAGACTTGGGAATTAGGACAAAGTAGCTCCAACTTGGCAGAGTGGAAAGTAATTCCCAGGACTGTAAATGTTTAAGATAGTTCTATGTTGCAGAGTGTGGTGGTACCTGTCTGTATTCCCAGCACTTGGGAGGCTGAGAGAGGAGGATCACAGGTTTTAGGCTAGCCTCAGCAACTTAGCAAACCCCTGGGGAACTTAAAGAGACTGTTTCAAAGTAAAATAAAATGTGCTGGAGTTGTACCTCAGTTTTGTACTGGTTCAATTCCCAGTACAAAAATAAAGAGAAAAACAAAGAAAGGAGAGAAGAGGTGAGGAGAGGAGAGGAGAAGAAGAAGAAGAGAGGAGAGGAGAGGAGAGGAGGAGAAGTAAAAGAAAAGAACAGGAAAAGAAAAGAAAAGAAAAAAAAGAAAATTCTATGTCAGGATAACATTTGTCCACTATACCTGGAGAAAAAAAAAAAAAAATATATATATATATATATATATTCCATATTAAATAGAGAACCCAACATCTTAAATTACATGTCTGCAAGAAAAACATTTGAATATGTTGATTCCCAGTTGTGTTTCATCATTTTCTGACAAGTTTTTCAAGTCCAGAGGAAAATTTGGCAATAAATTAGTAACAGGAACATTGAAGACTAAGAAAATGAATAATGGAAGCAATTATTAACTCAAAAGAAAAATTTAAAAAAACATACTACAAGAAATTACAGAATTCAAGCTTTACTTTGAAGAATATTTGTCATAGTAATGACATTTTAAAGATAAATATTAAATTAAACTCAAAGTTATATATTGAGAGAAAACTGAGAGGGCAAGTATGTGTAGCTAAGATGTGATATATGTATGTATGATATGTCCTCTCATGGTAGGAAATCAAGAGATAACATCTAAATTTGAAACATCAGTACATATTATTTTTAGGTATGCTATTTGAAAATGTGAAAGTAAATAGAAGAATGAGCTAAAACACTTCAGAGTGGTTTGTTCCAAGAAGTGGAAATCAGTAATGACTAGGAGTAAAAAATACTTGGTACATGTATTAATCTGAAGAAAACAAAATTTAAATTAAAAAATCTCAGATTTTATATATCAACATCTGATTTTTCATTTTTTACAATTTTGACATAATTATACAACATGATGAGATTTAAAGTGATAAATTTATATATACACACATCACTTGGTGTGTCGGTCTCCATATCCCCTCCCCACCCCATCCCCCACATGCATACATGTTAGTGAGATTGGTACTGATAACATGGGGAATATAACATTGTTCAACTGTTTCCTTCCTCAAGCCTTCTTTTGCTCCTTCCATGTTCCCCATCCCCTTCCACTGTTCTATCGGTCTGTCTCCCCTTTCATCTGAAGTCCCCTTCTTTTCTATTTTCTCTTTAGTCCACGTATGCGACAACACATGTGATCCTTGATTTGAGACTGGCTGATTCCACATAGCATAATGTTCTCAAGTTTCATCCAATTTTCTACAAATGACAGAATTTTGTTCTTTATGGTTGAATAAAACTCGATTGTGTGTATATTCCACATTTTTTTCTAATGCTACTTTGTTGATTTAATTATTCTTAACTATTTTTTAAAGTTTTAAAAATGCTTTTAAATTAAAGAGTCAAATAACTTGGACTTATCTCTTTGAAGACTACACAGACCAGAGCTTGATTGTGATGCCAGTCCTTGATATTGACTACAATTACCATAGAACTAGTACCAGCAAGTATTTTCTGGGAAACCAGCAATACCATATTATAATAGAAAACACTTTAGAAGCATTCCCTCCATTAAGACAAATATTCCTTGTCTTGTCTTCATGTTTCTATTTGTAGGTATCAGTTATCTTTCTTGCATATCAAACCCACCTGAAAATGTAGTGTCTTAGAATAACAATACATTAATTAGCCAATGATTCAGAAGTTAGACTGAGCTCACTTGGGCAATTCAACAGGTCTCACCTGAGGTCACTCATGTGGCCACTGTCACCTGGCAGTTCATGGGAAGAAAGGTGGGCTACAATGCCTTTTAGAGTCTCAACAATGTTGCTGTTGGCTACTGGACCCCTCTTGCTACAAGGTCTCTCATCCTCCAAACAGCTAGTTGAGGATTCTCCACATAGTAGTTCCAGTGTTGTAAAACAAGACTTGAAGTTATAAGAATTTTTGAGGTCTAGGATCAAAATGACTATCATATCATTTTCACCTCATTCTATTAATCAAATCTAGTTAAAAGAACAGCCTAGATTCAAAAGCATAAAATAAATATTTACTTTCTGAGAAGAAAAATTGCAAACATTCTGTCATCCATTGTGTATATATATATATATATATATGTGTATGTATATATATATATATGTATGTATATGTGTATGTATATATATGTATGTATATATATGTATGTATATATATGTGTGTGTATATATGTATATATGTATATGTATTTATATATGTATAACATATATGTATATATATGTCAGAATTGACTCTATGTTCACATATTTTATTAGTATGTGAACTTAAATTATTAGGAAGTCTTATGAGAGCTTACACTTATCTCTTCATGTTTTATTCCCCCCTCCCCATCCATCTATTTCTGCTCTTAGTGTGGAACCATAATACAGTTTGTAAATTTTGTGTATATCTGTTTTTTTCTTTCTTTTTTTGCAGTACTCGGGATGGAACCTAGGGGGATACTACCTCCAAGCTATACCCCCAGCCCTATTTTTTATTCTTTATTTTGAAATAAGGTGTCACTAAGTTGCAGAGGGCCTCACTAAGCAGCTGAGGCTGGCCGCAAATCCAGATCCTCCAGTCTCAGTCTCCCAAATGCTAGGATTACAACCATGCGCCACCATGCCTGGCTGTTTTTTTCACAATATCTCAGTTTTTATCTTGCATAGTGACTTACTTAGTATGATGTGCAGTAAAGAGAAGGGAATGTTTTCTATAATTTCCCCTTAATATCGTTAATATGGTAAGAAAAAAACACACCAACAATACAAAGAGGTGTGTTTGAAATATTGAAAATAAAATACTTTAGAACACACAAGTGTTTTGAAAAATCAGACAAGGAAAACAAAGAAAATCACAAAATGTCAAATGTTAGTTAATTATAGAACAGAAAGTTGATGCGGTGTTTGCAACTATTAAATGGGAAAAAATAGCTAGCTCTTTTTGGCTCTTCAGTGCTGTAGTCATCATTTTTATTAGGTTTTATTTGTCTTACTGGGAATTGGAAAGCAGCTGGCTGTTGGCAGCAACAACCTATAATGTCCCAGGACTGTTAGCAAAAAGATAGGAATTGCTGCATACGATTCTACTTTTATGTAAAGTGTATTATTATTTTCATTAAGTAGCTCTGACCATATCTAGAAGAGAAACCCAGGGTAGTAAAAGGCATATGAATCATAGACTGAGGTCCAGAGAATAAAATTAAAAGATATTAAAGAATAGCAAATTTAAACCAAAGGCTTTACTGGATAATGTGAGGGCAGGAAATGGAAGTGAAAAGGGCTAAAATATTGAATTATTTAGACTCACTCAAAAGGATATGCCTGAGACGAATGGCATGATATCAGGAAAATGAAAATTTGTCCATCAGAGAACTGTTGCTAACATCAGGGATATAATGAAACTGTCTCCCAGGAGACCTGCTTCATCTAACATAGAACTTTTCAATCTCTAAAGCCAAAATCTCCTCTGACCCTGTAGCATCCCAGCTTCCCATGCCTATGTATCACTGTGGCAGAATGAATTATGTTTTCAACCATCCAGACACTTGCACATGAGTGATTGCGGCTGTCATGACTGAAGTATTCCAATAACCCACACAGTAACAGTGACACCCCAGGCCCTCACCAACAAAAATGAAGATTGGTCCTACAAAAATTTTACTGACATTGGTAAACCTACTGCTCTTCCATGTGAACATGTGGAAGATCTCCTCTGTGTTAAGTCCTGTATGTTCTCTTGTAGGAAAAATCCATTTCAGTCTTTTGAAATGTATAGATATCTCTATCCACAAAATGGGTTGTTACAATGTCAACCTCATACCTACAGCAGAAACAAAAACAAAAAAACCTGGTGTGGTGGTACATGCCTGTATTCCTAGTACTTGAGAGGCTGAGACAGGAGGATCACAGGTTCAAGGCCAACCTCAGCAACTTATCAAGAACCTGCTTTAAAATAAAAAAATAAAGCCGGTATGGTGCACACTTGTAATCCGAGTACTTAGGAGGTTGAGACAGGAGGATGGCAGGTTTGAGGCCAACCTTAGCTACTTAGTGAGGCCCTCCACAATTTATGGAATCTGTGTTTCAAAATAAGGAATAATAAAAAGCCTGGGGGTGTATCTCAGAAGTAGAATGACCTCGGGTTCAATTCCCAGTATCACAAAAAATATAAACAAACAAATAAATAAGTAAATAAATAAATAAAACATTGGGTATAGCTAGAAGATAGAATGAATCTGGGGTCAACGTCCATTACCAAAAGCAACCAAACAAATCACACTGAGATGAATGCCTTTGTGGTATTTACAAAATTTTATAGGTTATCCTAGGAAAGGAAACACACACACACACACACACACACACACACACACACACACACACACACACATACACGTGGCCACATATCTCATTGGAAACTCTTGGGACTAGATTTAGTTAGAAATTCAGAATTTTAGAGATTGCATAAATGTGATACAATGCGTTCACCTTAAATTAGTAGTTCACAGGCAAACAAAATGTTATAATGTCTGTAGTCCAATTTGATTTCCACAACGTCAGGTTACCCTTAAGGAGCTTTGAAAAATTTTTCAATTTTCAGGGATAGGGGATTTTAGGCCTATGGATAAGTGGTTGTGGACTGATACCTGGCAGATTCAATATTTAGATAAATCTGAATAATAAGTGAGGAAAATCTCCAGATGCATTTGTATATGTATTTGCAATATAATTTAATAATAATCAAAAGTTAACAGAAAATAACGAGTAAGTGAAGAAACTAATATGATTAAGGATCTTACAATATTTTAATGTACCATATAGACAACAAAGCTGATATATATTGTTTCTTGGTGTTCTTATTTTTCTTTAAGTTGAAATTCAGTGAACAGTTTACATATCTCATCCTAACAGTTTAATTTTCAAAAATAGTCTCAAATGACTTTTCTGGCTTAGCTATGCATAACAAGAAAATACATTTTTTTTCATTTTTTTAAATATATAGAGTTGAGTGGCCATTTGACTTAGCAGAACCTTTTGGAAATAAGCTTGGAGTTAAAAAAGCAACTCATTCACAATGTGAGTTGAAACAAATATTGTAAGTGGTATTTGCTATTGCCCTTTTCATAGGGCCTAATCACAAATAAAACTGTAGGCAGGAATATTCAAAGGCAAATATGTCTATTTTTACTATGTGAAGATAATAACTCACTAATATAATTTTAATTGCTTAAACCTCAGTCAAGAGTTTATTTATTTATTTATTTATTTATTTATTTATTTATTTATTTACTTATTATGGTACTGGGGATTGAACCCAGGGGAATTCTACCACTGAGCTACAACCCCAGTCCTATTTTTTTTGAAACAGGGTCTCACTAAGTTGCAGAGAGCCTCATTAAGTAGCTGAGGCTGGCCATGAACCTAGATTCTCTAGTCGCAGCCTCCCAAATACTGGGATTACAAGCATGTGCCACCACGCCCAGCTAAGAGTTTAATTTAAAAAAAAAAATCTTATATTTAGGTATGATTCCCACCATTATATAAAGAATATTCTTTTTTAAAAAAATAATAATCTCTGTTATTGTTAGACACAGAATATACCCTGGTATGCTCAGGGTTGACATAGGTAAGTCATGAGAACTGTCATCTCATCTGTAGCTAGAACCACTGTAAGCAATGGGCTGGAGAAGGTAGGTCCCTGAGGGTGTGGTCTTAGGGATTGGATTTGCATCTTTGAATCCCCTTGCTTGCTTGCTCTCTTTTACTTCTGGCCTCCATGATGTGAGGAGCAACGCCTCTGTGCTCTCCCTCTCTCAGCCTCTTGCTGCTATATTGTGAGATCCAGACCCTGGCCTCACATGTACTGAACATGAAATCTGAAAAAAACTGGAAGCAAATAAATCTTCCTTCCTCTAAGTTGTGTGGTCAAGTTTTGAATTATAGCAGTAAGAATGCTGATTGAGACAGTCTACTTCTTATTCTCCCCCATATTATATTTTAAACTAAACTAAGATGCAATCATTAGATTTCGGGAATCCAACATACTTGAAAAATCTTAGCAGGGCTTACTGATCCCATGCATGATTATTTTTTCATAGCAATGCATATTGATACAGAGGTTAACAAGTTTCATTTTTCTCTCAATTATTAAAGACACTCACTGATCTTATTGTCATTCTGTAATAGGAATCTTTAAGTTATTTGCTCTTTCTGCAAAGTTTGACAATCAGCATATTTTTAAATGGATTTGGTAGTAGAAGTATGTAGATCTGAAAAAAATCTGAATGCTAGGAGCAGTAAAGTTTGGTGGAGGTATGAGGTCTGATGAATGCAAACATAACTTTAAGTACATAGATATGCTACAAACCTTCTAATTTTTTTTTCAGGATTTATTTTTACTGTAGATGGTTCTCATTCCATAATAAATTGATGTACTAGATACTATTAGAGAGGTCTAAGAAAAATGTAAATTGTATTTACTGAATCTGATCAGAATATTGATTATAGGTGCATATTTCCTCCAGAAAATGTACTTTTACAAATATCTTCACTTCTCTTCTAAAGCCAGAATATATTAGGACCTTGATTAATCACATTTCCAGGGAAGAAAACAGAAGTAAAATCTGTAAAGGAGAAAACAAAATAACAGAAGTAATATTTCATGAGTGCAATCTATGCATCATCGAGCCATCATTGTAAGTTGATTTATTCTTCTCACTTTGTATATAAGAAGGCATCATGTGTAGGTTGAAGGCTAAGAAGCTGAGCAAAAAGCCCCAAGTTACACAGTGAGTAAAAGGCATATGCAGACATTTTTCACCTCTCTCTGCTGAAAATAAATCTATTGCCATTCCCTGAAAAATTATACTTTGATTCATTCTAGTTTGAATTATCTACATTTTATTGTATTTTACTTATGTAACTGAAACCTAACTCTTTGTAATCTTCCTTCAAAAATGCTCTTTATTTCCTCTTGCATATATCCCACACTGACTACAGTTAAAACTTCCAGGTGAATGTCCTATTACATCTGAAAATTCAATACAGTTATGCAGGAAAGAACACTTAGTCCTGGCACTCTCCAAATTCATTGTATGGCTATACTACTATTTTCTTGGAGTTTTGCTAATATTTTTCAAGTTGTTTTAAATCCTTAGTCAGTTAGTTTACTTTTCAAGATTCTCAATGCTTTTAGATGAGAATTAAAAATAGCTATCACATCATTTGCATAATTATAAATTGAAATGTGCCCCCCAATTATTAATATATTGAAAAACTAACCCTTGGTACTTCTAGAGGTGATCATAATTTTGAAGTAGGGCTGTCGGAGATGTTCTTCCTTAAGATGAGGTTATATTGGAGTAGGGTTGATCTTTAATCTAAAATTGGTGCCCTTACCAAAATGGGAAATTTGGACATAGTTGCACACATGGGGAAAATGCTATGTGAACACAAAGAAATCCAGATGATGCATCTGCAAGCTAAGGAAGGCCAACGTTATGCCCACAAATCCCCAGAAGCTAAAAAAGAAGTGTGGAATAGATTCTCAGTCATAATCCTCACAAAGGACTAATATTGTTACCATCTTGACTTTAGATGGATACCACTGGATCTGTGAGAAAATAAATTTCTTCTGCTTAAACCACTAAGTTTGTGGTTGTCTTAGTTTGTATCCCTAGTAAAAATGTGCAATACCTATATAGTTTTTTAATAGTATTCATACTATAGTAACTGTACACTAATACTTTTTCATGAAAGATTTATACCTGTAAATTAAAGATTCCTATCCTGTAAATAAAATATCCTCAGTTGGTAAGATCTTGGGATAATTGATATAACTTTTTTCACAAAAAATAGAGTAAACTTTATCATGTTTAGCTTTCTCCTCCTTACCACTCTGATGAAAAAATAAATGCTAACTATAGAATGACAACCAGGGAGATATATTGTGAACTTCTGTTATGCCTCCATAGGTTGGATTGCTGCCCAATTACACTATTGATTACTTTATTGTCTAACTTTTTTTCCCCCAGCTCAAGAAGGTGTGGGCAAAAATAAATCTTGTCTTGTGTTTAAAATAATAGTCTTAATATCCAGTGGTTATCTTGAATATATTCGTATCATAGATAAATTTACCCAAAATGTATCCCAAATTTTATCTCCAGAGAAGGAAGTATTCCCTAACATTTAGAGCTGTCTAATACTGGATCATGCTTCCTAGAAAAGCACAGAAACTATTTCAGAAAAGGGTTATTCTACAGGAATTCAAACCCAGAGGGGACTTTAGATTAGCTGACCACTAACTTTCCAACATTTCTAAGTTTTATAGTTTCATAAAGTAAATTTAAGCAATACTGGATATTGTAGGGGGAAGGGCCTATCATGTTTTAAAGGATGGAAGTTTCTGGTGAAGGGATGACAATTTTCAATATCTTTAGTTTACTGCCCAATGAGCATTTAGTCAATGTTTATTACCCCTAATAGTAATAACATTAAAAATGTAATCAACAATACAAGCTTTGGTTGCTGCTTAGTCTATCTCTCACTACAAATAATGAAAATTTCATCCTCTGTAAAGAGCTATGGAGAGAAATGATGTTTGGATCATAAACCTGCAGAAAATCTAGGGAAATCACAGAGGTATAATGAAACTGCACCATAAGAGATTAGCTATCAAGGTAATGGTCATTAAACTGTAAGTTTCTATAAGACAAACATGACTGCTTAGATAGCTGACTACAGTTGTAAAGAGAAAACTATTGCTAATATTATTTTAAAATACTGAGTGAAACTTCTAAATATTATATGATTCAGTTTGGGGAGGGAGTAAAAGAACCTCATACATAAAAGGTTAATATTGAATCAGTTAAGAAATATGTTTAGTATCTAATTGGCCTCATAACTTCAATCTGTCTTATGAAATACAAAATGGAATAGTTAGACAACAAATATATTTAATTTGATTGTCAGTATTATATTGTGGGAGAATAGAATATTAAAAAAAAGAACTTTCTGCTTCTGTACAGGATTAAGATGATACAAATTATATGGCTCCATTCTGAACAATGGTACAAATCTAGATAAACTTAGAAAAATAACTTTTTTTTTTTTTATTATTACTATTATTATTATATGTGCTTTTATTGGTGCATTGTGGATTAATTCAATGTAAATCATGTCAACATTGACATACATGCACACAACACTTGATGCCCCCCATCTCCCATCTTCCCCCCTCCCATACAGAGGACTGAGATTGACGTTGAGATTTTCATATATGTACACAAAGTGGATGTTAGTATTTTCATT
>PVLC010001152.1:88160-155122 GCA_004027655.1 Graphiurus murinus | reverse complement strand
CTGCTAGTTTATGTCTCTGGGTTCTCCACTGGGTCTGGCTGCGTCTCTGTCTCTGCTTTTTGCTTTAGCAGTCTAAAAGCCAGGCCTTTCCAGATACCCTGTGAGCACTGGGTTCCTCCACCCTTCTGGCCCTGTCTAGGCTCTAGCAGGGCAGATGGCTGAGTCTATCCTTTGTTTTGTGAGTCCCGCACCCTGCACCTGAGGTGCGCGTAGCCCGACTTACGGTTCCCTGCAGCTCGGCCTGTTGCCGTTCTGATGGCTGGGGGTGCAATCGGACGTTGATGGTCTGCGTAGCTAGCAGGAAGTTTGTGGGAGGGGTTGGCGATAAAGGTAGCAGCCGCCGTTCCCAGCACGCGCAGGTTCCCCTCTCCAAGTTTGTGTTCGAGTTTCCAGTATTTACGGAGGTATTTTCAAAAGACACTAATGGCAGTGCTGAGATTGTTCATTGGCTTTCTATGTGGAAACAGACAATATTAGAACCCTACCTGTTCCTGCATGTAAGAATGAATTCCATGTGGATGAAATGCCTAAATGCAAAAAGGAATCTCCTAAAACTTTAGAAGAAAATATGAAAGAGGAATAAGCATTACTGTGTTTGGTTAGGCAACAATTTCTTCAAGAGAACTAAAGATATGTACATCCTAAGAGAAAATTTATACACATATTACACAAAACAAACAAAAAGCTCTTTTTTCACAAAGAAAAAGTAATATTATAAAAGTGAAAAGACAAGTTACATACCAGGTGGAGATATTGCAAACCCTTTGAACAAATAAAGAACAGAGTACTGGGGATATTGAACAAACTTCCACAAATAAATAAGAAAAAAATATACCAGAAAGAGAAGCAACAATTAGAAAAATGGGCAAGGCATAGTGATAAGTGATTCATAGCAGAAGAAACTCAGATGGATAATGAAATAGAGAAAAGAAGCTCAACCTTGCTAATAATCAGAAAATTAGACATAAAAACAAGATACCATTTCATTTCTGGACTGTCAAAAAGTAACTACGTGGACATAGCCCAGTTTTGATGAGGATGCAGCCCAGCAATTCTGTTTCTCAATATTTGGCATAAAGAAGCTTTCCTATAAGGCAAAGAATAGAGGAAAGTCCCTATATCTCAGTGAAGAAAATTGACCCATCCATTGTGATCATCCCCATAATGGGACATATGCAACTATTAGAATGAATGAACTGAATCTGCTTCTATTGACATGGAGATCTCAGGAGCTGCATGCCATTGAGTGAACAAGGCAAATTAGAAAATGATCAAGCACGACACCATCGAAGTAGGGTTTGTAAATAAACAATATGTTGTTTGTGAAGACATGCATGTCTATTAAATGTACAAGAAGTGCAGGGGACGATGTTCACTGACTTTACAGTGACAAGCCCTCCTGAGATGTCAGCATTGACGAAGAGAGAACAACGGTGATTTAATTGAATCTTCACTGCTTTTGAGAGAAGCCTGAGGCAAATACAACACGGAGTTAACTTTCTTTAATATTAGTGATTGATGGGTACATAGGTGTCTGTAATATTATTTTCTGCATGTTTTATGTGTTTGAAATATCCATAATTAAAACTCAATACAATTTTAATGCAAAATGTCATAATATCCTGGCCAAAAAAAAAAAAAAAAGAAATCTTCCGGTGTGAATTAAAAATGTAAAAAGAATCTGCCAGTACAGGAGCTCTGGCCCAGCAAAAGGTCTACATATGAAATTTTAAACAGATGTTTTAATCTTAACCTATATGAAGCCCTTTTCATATGAGCAACTCTGAAACTAGCTATGCCAAGCAATCTTTTGCTAACTATTTGAGATTTCTGTGTGTGTGTGTGTGTGTGTGTGTGTGTGTGTGTGTGTGTGTGTGTTAGTGGAGATTGAACCCAGGGGTGGGGAGTTCTACCTCTAAGCTACAACCCCCCCGACACACACACACACACACACACACACACACACACACACACGTATGTACTTACTGAAACAGGGTCTCACTAGGTTGCTGAGAGGCTTGCTACATTGCTGAGACTATCCTTGAACCTTCGATCCTCCCGCCTCAGCCTCCCAAGTATGGGGATTACAGGCGTGGGCCACCATGGTCTGAGTGTATGAAATACTGATAGCTCCCTTCAAATAGCAGTTCATGAAGTCTTGGATTTCTATGTCACCTTTTGCCATTGTAGGATTTAATTCTAATATGCACCAATAGATTAGCGACCTGCGAGTGGGTTTGTTTTCATTTTATGGAGCAGATTGGGCCTGATCATGTTACTTTGCCCAGAGAAGTTTATGGTCACCAGGAAATCCAAGCTACCTCTTCATATTTTTTTTTCCTACTGGGCACCAAAAGGGCAATATCTTAACTCCTCAGTATGGAGCTTGAGGCCTTTCCTGACATGGCTCCTGCTCACCTCCCCCCCTTCTCTCCGTCTCATTTCTTACACTTCTCTCTCAGCTCTCTGTGTCCCAAGCCATAAGAACAGTCATTCAGCAAATATGCCCCACTTCTGTCTCATGGCCTTGACATATATTGTTAGCACTTCATAGAATGCCATCTACTCCTTTTTCTTCAACGGGAATCTTCATTTTGCTTATATTTTACCTCCTCCTGTCAGCTTTCCATGACTTCTCAAAGACTAGGCCACTTACCTCCTCTCTGGGCTTCTTGCACTTAGAAATACCGCTGGTAGCAATTATCTTACTGCATCGAAATTACTTTATTGATCTCTCAGCAAAATAAAATCCCTCGGAATTTAAGTTATCAAAGACAGATACTGTTCTGTTCCATAGTGTGTCCCCTGCATGTAAGAAATGCTAAATAAACATCTGGTCTATGAGTGAATGAAACAAAAAGGCAAATCAAACTATATGAAAGGTGCCAATGTCCCTTTCCTATGTCCCAACCAGCCTGCCTTGACCTTCACTATCCTTATTTGAAACCATCTATCATCGAGAGCCACATGCCACATGAACAGTCCACACGGAGGTTTAAGCTCATGAGAAGAGCTGGGTATTTGCTGGGCTGTAAAAACTCCAGATTTCTCCATAGGAAAACAGAAGGCCTAAATACAAATGCATGGAACTCAGCTTCAGAGTCTCCTCTTCCTACCATACACACCACTCTGACTTCTCCCACTTGAAGTTCTTTCCTAACACTGAAGTTGCAAATGCTCTTGGTTACAGTTGCTAGGCAAACCCTTCTGGGATGGAACCACCTGCCCTAATTAATAGGCAAATATTTCTGAATGTGGGTCATTGGGACTCGCCAACACCCACATCTCTGAGAATAGATTTCTTCTATGGCTGTGCTGCCCTTCTGTGAGCCAACCTATTCATTTTCCATGGTTTGTTAAATAGGTTCCCATCTGTCAGAGGCTTCCCTGTGGAGCTGGTATATTTCATTTTGAAACCCCACAGAGATAAGAAGTCTGGGAGAGATTCTTTTCAGTACACACCTAGATGCTCTGCTTTGGTTTTTCTGGTGGATACCGAGCCAGCTAGTGGCAAGAAGGCAACACCCGGAGGCTGGGGAAGTTGGCTTTTGGTTTTCTGCACATCTAGTCCACTGGGTGCCTGAAGGCTAATTTGTACTCATCCTTTGTTTTTATTTTTATTTTTTTATATTTGGGTTCCATGTATGAAATGGTTACATTTTCGGAGAGAGTAACTCACCATCCCGCATATGCTTCAAGATTTGGTTCAGTTACTGCTTCTCCCAGAAGGTCTTTGCTGTTGCTCTCAAGAGCTCCTTCTCCCTAACCCACCTCTGCATTTCCATGTTGAATTAGAATACTGTCTTTGCAAGTCTTTCTCCCCACTTAGATGACCAGTTCTTCCAAGCCAATAATGAAGTTCTATTTGACTCTGGAACTCAGGGACCAACACAAAGTCCAAGGTCAGTAAATATTGGTTCAGAAGAACTAAATCTGGCATAAAATGTCAAGCATAGATGTGCTCGGGGTTCGGAGAATCACAGGAAAATCTCCTTCAAATCTCAATTTGCTAACCATGTTTCTCACAGCTGATGGTTCATTTTTGCAGGTGAAAGGCCACTGGCTTGGAAGGGTTGGTCATGATAACTACTCTCCATTTCCTCATTTCTCAACCTGCTCTATCTGGCTTTTGTGCTGAGCACACTAAAGAAACGGTGCCTTTGGTCACCAGTGCCATGCATGGGCTCAACTCAAAACCAGTCCTCAGTTCTCAGCTTATTGGAGCTATCAACAGCAATCAGTGTTGCTGAACATAATTTCTCAAACATGTTCCTCTTGCCTTTGCTGAAACAACAGCCCCCAGCCCCCCGATTCCCTCCTACCTCTCTGGCTACCCTTTTTCTATCTTCATTTTCAGATTAATTGTTTTTATCTAATCATTAGATATCGAAGTTACCCAAGGCCCAGCCCAGGCCCTGTTTTCTACTCACAAACTGCACTCTGTGATCTCATGTGCTCACAAGAATGAATTTTTCACTATGCACAGATGACTTGTAAACATATATCCCCTGCCTAAAGTGTGTCTGTCAAATCCAGACTTAATTTTCCAGCTGTGTGATAGAAACTTCTATATCAATCTTACAGAGTTCATATAGAATATGAATATGAACTATATAGAATATAGAACTATATAGAATATAGAATATGAAGTATTAAAAAGTGATTTTCATTATGATGTGTAATTATATTATACCAATAATATTCTTAAAAAATGTGAGCTTATGGTCCTGAAAACCTCTCCAAATGTGTTATTCTTGTGAGTTTTCTATTATTCCTTGAACATATCCTCAGTTAAACTCCTTCCCAGAGCCAAAAATTTAAGAGTGATTCTTACCAACTTCCTCCTTCTCATTTTTCATACTTAATGTCATCAATACAGTCATTATTTTTTTTAAAATTGTTTTAGTACTGGAGATTAAACCCAGAGGAATTCTAACTCTGAGCTACAACCCTAGCCCTATTTTTATTTTTATTTTTTAATAGGGTGTCACTAAGTTTCTGAGGATCTCGCTAAGTTTCTGAGGCTGGCCTGGTACCTATAATTCTCCTGTCTGCCTCCTAAGTATTAGGATTACAGGCATGTGCCACCATGTCCTGACATATTCTAATTTTTATACCCTTAATATGTCTCTAACCTACATTATTTTCTCCATTCTGGTCTGTAGCACTCAAGTCCATTCTACTAGTTACTGGGGTTACCATAAGAGCCTCCTAACTAGTCGACTTACATCATTTCTGGTCCTCTGCATTGTGTTCTATTACATACAACTAATGCAATCTCTAAAACACAAATTTAAATGTGTCTCTCTTTTGTTTAAATCCTTCAGTGATTTATCATTGCTTTTAGGAAAAAGGTCCAAATCCTTAACCTGGCTTAGAAGAATATGAACCCTCTGTATTGCTTTGTGTTGCAAATAAAAAACAAACAAATAAATAAAAAAATCACAGATGAAAGTGTGACTTCAAAAACTGAAATACTATAGCATTTGGCTGACTTTATTTCCTTTTATGGCTATATCCAAGAGCCAAACTATGTTATCTCAACATATTTCACTTTTTTTTTGTAGTGTTTTAACACTACTTTCTTCTGAGGCTGCATTCTTAGACAGCTCCTTTTAAGAAATGTTCATGATTTGTTTGTTTGGAGGTACATTGTAATTTTATATCATGTTGGGGTATAGAGTGTTAGAAAAATACATGCATACAACTCTTATTGCCCTCCCCACTGGATCCCCCCCATCCTCACCCTGTAAGTCTTCTACATTAGAATTGGCAATTTTGTATAAGTTCATAGCATTATTTCTACTATTTCATTCTTTATTACTTACTCCCCATCCTCCCATACCTAATCACCCTCAGCCATTCCCCTGTAATCTCTCTTCATCTATCTGATGTTGCTTTTATTTTTAAATATCTTTCTAGTTTCTACATACAGAGGGAATATACATCTACTTGTTCTTTGAGACTGGCTGTATTCACTTAGAAAAAAGGAAGGAAGGAAGGAAGGAAGGAAGGAAGGAAGGAAGGAAGGAAGGAAGGAAGGAAGGGAGGGAGGGAGGGAGGAAGAAAGGGAGGGAGGGAGGGAGGAAGGAAGGAAGGAAGGAAGGAAGGAAGGTTGGTTGATGAGACACCAATGTTTGCTTGAAACAAACACTGCAGTCAGAGAGGCCTTCCCCATGAGAGCACCACCGCCATCCAGAGGGTGACTCCCACGGGTACAGGGGTCCTGCTTAGGTACTTCGCTCATTCCTTCAATGGTCACTGTGGTTGGAAACATGGTTGAGAGGAGGAACAGACTAAAGTGATGGTCCAAGTGTGGGTCAGGTATGCAATCCTGAAAATAGACAGTAGTGCTCAGCCCCAATTTAAAGTTAGGAACTAAGCATGGAGAATTGGTGTTTCCCAGAGATGCTGGACAGACCGAACACCCAAGGTCACTACTGGGTCTCTAGAGCCTCCTGCTTTCTGCTCTGATGCAGCCCCACTGGTCTTTGGCTCTTGTTTTTTCTACCTGCCCTATCAAAGATGTACATGCTGCCCCCCTCAGGGAGCCCGCCTCCTCCCTATCCACAGAAGAATGTCCAGGATTCCCCAGGGCTGCCACATGTAAACACCCATTTCTTTAATGACTCTGTCTGGCTGCTGGCAACATCGCCCCCAAGCAGCCTTGGGGACCAATAAGCTCTCTGAATGGGAAATGAAACGTGGCTTCCAGCAGCTGAGAGAGGCAGAATGGTGCTTTGCTACATGTGTGTTCTCAGTTCATTGAAGAAAAAGAAAATGTAAGCGAGATGACAAGCCACCGCATTTGTGATGGTTTTGTTTCCATCTCTCTCTGAGCATCTGACAAGAAAGGTACTACTTATGCACGAGTAGTTTCCAGTTATCGACCATGTTACCTCTGACACTGGGCTAAATATTTTAGGTAAGGAGAATGTTTCATCTGTATGCTAAATCAGGCATGGAAATATGGAAAAAAAGAAGAAAAAAAAAAAAGCTCTTTTCTCCTCTCTCTAAACCAGAAGAAACCAGAGAAAGATACAAAACTCCATGAAACTCTACCTCAAAAATGTCACCTAGAATCATTCATAACTATCCCTTATAGAGAGAAGTGCATAGCTTTTACCATACTGCAAAGAGCATGCATTTGATCCTTAATTCTCTCCACTTACTCGCTACATTACTTAGCCAATTTGAACCCTTTTTTCCTTATGGTTAAAATATGGGGAATAGCATCTCGATTGCAAGATTATCAAAAAGATTAGGGATAATGTAGCTAAAGTACCTAACACTATCTAGACTATTATGGTAGCACATTGTACTATAACAGGTAAACCCTGAAATTCCAGTGGCTGAATAGCATAAAAATGTAGTTTTTTTCCTCCCCCCCACCCCCCGCCCCGGTGTGCATGGTCTTGCATACAGTGTAATCGAAAGACCAGACTCCTTCCATCTTGTGACACTCCCTTACAGTGCTTTGTTTCCCAGCAGTGGATGAGAAGAGAGGGTGAGGATCACACACTGGAGGCTTCTATGAGCAAGGCCTGGAGGTGGGCACCTTACTCCTGCCCACAGTAGATGGCTGCACTTGGTCAACTGGTTCCATCTAACAATTCCAAGTGGATGTGAGATAGACAACGTGGCTGCACTCCCAGGGGGGAAAGAAAGCAGGTTTGTGAAGATCTGCTCTGTCTCTCTCCCTGTCCCTAGAGCAGAGTTGGTGTTTGAACATGGGAGGCATCTCATTACTATATACGAACATGTGCTCATACCAGATTTCAGACCAAGTGCTTTCAGAAGTTCCAAAAGAAAACAGATCTCTGGCCTCATGCTGGTTACTTTCTACGTCTTACTTCTATGTGGTTGGTCCACAGTATCCTTTGGGAAAGGTACTTCTCTGGCAGATCTCAACCATTGAGAGACCTTGCTCATAAACTACCCAACATGTCTACTTGGAAAACACCTCATTATCCTTAAGATGTAGCTCTTTGGGTAAGCCTTCTATGATCAAAAAGCTATTCTTCAGGGATATTAAGCCCTGCATCTCTCCAATCACTGTGTCTCTCTTGCTTTCTGGTATACCCCTGTTATCCTACTACAGTTTCTACATCTCAGCAATACTAACATTGATGCTAGCAGCAACTCCTCTTCCCCATCATGAAATGTGTCCAGACATTACCAAATGTCTCCCAGTGGGTAGGAGTACAAAAGCAACTGCAGGTAAGAACTGCTGCCCTATTATAATTATTGATTTTTGTGTCAAAAATTTTTCTACTATCTAGAGAGCTTCAGAAGAACAGGACCCTTTCTTATTTATCTCTGTAAACTCACCATAGTGCCAGACACATGGCAGGAATCTGTCAATGTCTTTTTTTTATTTATAAATTAAATCAGAAATGAAAACAAATAGGAGGAGCAATAGGGACTAAAAGGAAGAGGAAGCTGGACAACAAAAAAAGGGGGGATATTTTAATCCTTTTGCAGAGGGAAGGAGTCAATATATGGTATTAAAGGATTAAAGTAAGAGCCTTTAACTTTGGTTAAGGAGCCGAGCAGAATCTTCTTAGCGCTTTGTATGTAACTGGCCCCTTGTTCTGAGATATATACAAGAACTTAGTCATCTTTAAGCCATCCAGTCTGCTTTTCTTGGAAGCTTTCCCTAGATTTGCATTAGTAATCTGAAAAGGGTGGCAACGAGAAGAGGAGAGGGAAGGAAACTTACCTACCACAAACATCCCTCTAAAGCATCATTGCATTCCAGAGTTCTCCACTGGACTACCATTGTTCAATTGGAGCTGAGGCCTCGCTGGTAAAGTCCAAGGAAGGCCGCCATCAACACCAAATGCAACCAGTGCAATGGGGATGCTGAATGAGTGGCTTCCCTTGGACTCAGATGCACACTGTCCAAGCTCCTCTGAGGGTGGCCAGGCCAGTGCCAGCCAAACTGGACAGTGTGAAGTTGTCAGAGTTCTTGCATAGGGTTGTTTATAAAAATTGTAAAATCAAATGCGATTCAGAGTCAGTGAATGACAAGAAAAATATGTTAGGAGATAATTCTCCTTGAAAATCTTTTAGATCTACAAGGTCTCAGTCTTCTGAGCAAGGGAATTTCTGGCCAAATTAAGAATTTTCATAGCTAGGTGTGGCATTGCACACCTGTAATCCTTGCACTTGGGAGGCTCAGACAGGAGGATCACAGGCTTGAGGAAAGCCTCAGCAAATTATCAAGAACATGTTTCAAAAGATAAAAAAGGGCTGGGGAGATTGTAGCATGGAGAATGCCTCTGGTTCAATCCCTAGTACAAAAGAGAGAGAGAGAGAGAGAGAGAGAGAGAGAGAGAGAGAGAGAGAGAGAGAGAGAGGAGAGACAATAACAACTGAACAGTTTTGATGTTGTTTTTATATGGTGCTAACTTCTGTGCAGAAAAGGCAAGGATTCATGTGGCAGGGAGTGACTGGATGCAGGGCAGGGGCCTGCTGAGACTAGGGTGTCTGGTGAGCCCTCCACATTGGTGAGATCTGAACTGGCCTGAAAGGTGATGGAGGTGTGCAAGGGCAGATGGGGAAGGGCATTTCAAGGAGAAACAAGAGCAAACTCGAAATGTCTGATGACCTTAAAAACCATTGCAGCTGGAGGACAGTGACCAAAGGAGATAGTAGCTTGAGATAAGGCCAGGAAGGCAACTAAAGGCAACTTTATTCAGTGGTCTGTGTAAGCTTGGGGGCTATGGCAGTATACTTTTATTTTGTTTTATTTATCTTATTTGTTTTGTTTATTTATCTTATTTGTAATAGGAAGGGCATAGAGATATCTATCTCCAAAGAATTACAGTAAAATTAAGTTGGAGAAAAGAGAAAATGGCATGAAGTTAGATGGGAGAAAACCTAGGAAGCAGAAGAGCAGGGACTGGGACCCCCACCTTAGCAGACAGGCAATATAGTTATATTGCCTGAACAAGCTGAGCAGTGATGGGGTCCAGGGTGTATCTGACTTGAAACTACATAAGCCTGGCTGCAGCCTTGCAGTGATAAGCTGCTTCTCTCTAAATGCAAGCACTTCACAGGGTCCTTCTCTCATCTGTGAGTGTGTCTGTCTGTCTCTGCTCAGCTCATGATGTTTATAGTTTAACCAAGGGAAGTCAAATCCCAAAAGGTTGAGTTAAGCAAAATCTCACATTTGAAGATAATACAAGCATGTCTAACTTCTCAGTTTTGGCATCTTATAGTAATAGAGAGAGGGTGGTGCACTTTATGGAATGCTGCTGGTAAGAAGGAGAAGGGGAAGGAGGAGGAGGAGGAGCAGAAGAAGGAGGAGGAGGAAGAGGAGGAGGAGGAGGAGGAGGAAATGATTGTGAATGTGACATCAGAAAAATCTGACTTTAAAACCTCTATTATTACTCTAATAGAAACAGTGTGATCTTGGGCGGGGGGGACTTGAAAGCAAGGCTGTTTTCTCAACTATAAAATGGGAATATTCATAAAGCCATGATGAATTGTTGAGAGAGGTAAGGCAAATGATAAAATGTATATAAAAGTATTTGTAGCTCAATAAGCTCTATATTATTTTCTTTGGTTCAAGGTACAGGAGCCCATGGCTATTTGCCTAGGGAATATTTTCTATTTCCTGAAACTAAAACTGTGCTTCCGGCAAAGTTTTCTCTGCATTTGAGATTAGGGGTTCTAATGATAATAGAAAGTTTTTTGAAGTTTTTATAGGAAAATGAATTCAAACAAACAAGGAAGGGATAAAAGGATACCATTATTCTTATCTCTGTATTACTTATTATAGAATAATTTATTTTTTAAATGTTGAAATTTTATTTATTTATTTATTTATTTATTCATTTATTTTTATTAGTGCATTGCAATCATACATATTTGTTAGGTACAAGCTGGTAGAGGCATACATGCACACATCTCTCATTGAACCCTTCCCCAATTCTCTCCCCATTCCCTCTCCTTCCCTCTATCTCATGTTCAGTTTAGTGATTGACTTCGATATGTTTGTGAAAGTACATCATGTGCATTAGGGTGTCCCCCCAATCATCTTCATTACTTACTATAGAATAATTTATAATGGCACAAGAAGACAATTAATCTCCTCCTGTGCTTTCATAGACACAACCCCACAACACCCGCACTGCTGCTGGGGCTGATGGCTAAAGATTAAATTTGGAATATCTAGTTTCACAGATTTCAGAATTCACTGCTGTTTAGTGCTCTATTCTATAAAAGTAGATTCAAGTTGGGCCCTCTGGTAAGCACCTGTAACCACAGATACATGGGAGACTGAGGCAGGAAGATCATGAAATCAAGGCCAGCCTGGGCAACTTCATGAGACCCTATTTCAAAATTAAAAAATAAATAAATAAATGAATGGCTGGTGGCATAGTTCAATGGTTGAATTCAATTGGCTTCTATCCCTAGTACCAGAAGACAAACAAACAAATAGATAAATAAGTAAGTAAATAAATAAAATATGTAAGTAGATTAAAAATGTAAACTTTACTTATATTGCTAATCATGTTTTTTAAAAGGCTAGCACTTCTTGGAACAATAGTTCAAGGGAAATAAGCATTAGACACAACTGGATACTTTTACCATTAATTCTTAAACATGATTACTATTTAATAGAATGTAAATTTTCTACTTAACTTTTAATATAACCCCTTTTAGTAACATATCCTAAATCTTTATGTCACAGCTTTAGTTCCTTCCTCTACTCATCCAGGTTTTTAAAAGGAGTTCTGTAGATTGTCTTATAGATTATCAGAACAGAGGGGTGTGTGTGGGGGGAGGGGGCTTATGTGTTGATTCCCTTATCCAAGGTCTTTCTTTAAAAAAGTAAACTTCCCTAAAAATAAAAGACCCATCATCTCTAATCATTTGATTTGATAGTCATGGTTTAACTAACTAAATAAAAAAGCACCTCAGCTCTCTAGATTTTCTGATTCTTGTTTCCCAGTCTCACCCATAATAGATAGCAGCAAAAATAGGAATTAAGTCCAAATGATGACAGAACTTTGAGTATTAGGACTATGTCATTTTAAATTGTGTTCTTAATACATAATCAGAGTCCAGCATGCAGCTGAGACTCAGTAAATATTTGAAAAATGGATAAAACAGACAACCTCTTCATTGAAAGATAAATCATTATGACTTACTCTCTTATATTAAAAAATTCTTATATGGCTATCTATCTTTGCATATAAATTTTGCATCTCTTAGAATTGATGAGTCTAGGATGAAATAAAAATATTGAATGAAATAATTTCATTATCAATAAGTCTAATGAAAATATCAATTATTAAATTCTCTGGAACATAGGGTGGGACCTACTAAATCCTCAGCTTGTACATATATCAATAGTTTTATTAAAGAACTAGCCTAAAGGAACAAATTCTTAGTAACATGTAGACAATCATGGGAGAGGGAGGTGGTGAGGGACCAAAGACGCCATGATGAAGAAAACAGTTCAAAGATTGTGAGTCCCATATATGAAACGTGTCACTACCAGTCTCGCTGATGAGTACTGGGAGGTGGAAGGCTGGGGCAGGACCTGAAGGGAAAAATTACAAGTCCTTTGTGCACATATGTTTGCATCACTTTGAACCTCAGAAAAGTACCAAGAAAAGTATATTTTTCAAAAAAGAATAAATAGAGGAATAGTTGTGTAAATGGAGACATGGTTTTAATTCAGGAGGCAGGAGCATGGACTAAGCTGACTGCCTCATTCTCACTCCTGCACTGGATGCCAGGCTATTGGGCAAATTATTCAATGTCTCCATGCTTTATCTGTAAAATGGGATAATGACTGTGTCCTATCTCATTGGGTTGTTGTGAGTGTTGAGTGGGCAAATGCAGGTAAATTATTAGGACAATACCTGGGTCATAGGAGGGACTCTAGAGGAAGAAGGAAAAACCTTAGATGAGAAAAGAAGGTGAGCTAACTGAAGGTGAGGGGTGAGGGGAGAATGAAGCACCATAAGGCACATGATGTACATTCACAAACACATCAAAGGCAAGTAGTAAGCCGAACACACAGCAAACATTCTGCAAGCCTCACTTGTGAGAAAGTACAGTAAATTTGGTTGGTAAAGAGCTAAAAAGCACTTTACTTTTATATATATGTGTGTGTGTGTGTGTGTGTGTGTGTGTGTGTGTGTGTGTGTCTTTGTGAAGTATAAGGTAGAAGAGGCATGCATGCACACAGCACCCGTTTAACCCTTCCCCAATTCCCACCCCGTTTCCTCCCCCTCCCTCTTTCTCATGTTCGGCTTACTGCTTGCCTTTGATGTATTTGTGAATGTACATCATGTGTTTTATGGTGCTTCCCTCCCCCCTCCCCTCACCTTCAGTTAGCTCACCTTCTTTTCTCATCTAAGGTTTTTCCTTCTTCCTCTAGAGTCCCTCCTATGACCCATTTTCTCCCTAGCTTCCACATATTAGGGAGAACATCTGGTTTTTTACTCTTTGTGACTTTTTTGTGTCATTTTTATTCTTATTTAATTATTTTTATACTTGTATTGGTGTATTATTGTCTCACACCATTGCTCACTAAGCTAGGTGTAGCCCTCCCTTTCTTAGAAGCAGCCTGGTGGCTCTGTCTAGTTCAGTCTATGGAAAATACCATGTGTCATACTGGAGTCCTATTGTTCTGGGTACATTTTGTCTCTCTTTTGGCTGAAAATTATTTCTCAACCACAGATATCTTTCTTCCTCCAACAACACAGTATCTGCACTTCCAGAAGAGGGATAAGAAAAGAAAAGAAAAGAAAAGAAAAGAAAAGTAGCATAGTCACTCTCCATCTCAAAACTCTTCAATAGCATGCCAAGCTGCAGTCTGTACTTGGAATTTCCCTAACCTATTTCACCCCCTTGCAGCTCTAGGAATCTGCACACAGTGCTCCTACATGTAGAATATGCTCCCCTGTCTGTTCCCCTTAATCAATGAATACACCTCTGTAGGTACTCCTTCCTCCAGGATGTCTCCTCTGATCTCCCAGGTGTCACACGGAGTGGGTACCTTCTCCCCCACTTCACTGACTGTCTATCAGCAGAGCTATCCAGTCCGAATCACAGCTGCCTGTTACCCTTCGTGTCTTTCTCACTAGACAGTCTAGCATACTCTTGTGTCCCCATATCTGCCATAGTGCACGGCACTTATTAGGAATACAATGATTACTTCTTGGGAATAAATACACCTATTATCAGGGGAACAAAGCAGGGTGGGTGGCAACAAGGAATCCTCACAATCTAAAACATACAAGTCAGTTGCTTTCCAACCTCCATGTCTGCACGGTCTGGGAAACCATACGTGCAATCCTAATGTGGGTCTGGAATTGCAATATGTAGCAAAACTGTTTAAGCTTCATTCTAGTCATAATATATACCCAGAGGGTCTTGCCAAGCTTTTTATGCCTCTAGTTTCTCCTCACAATACCAGCCTATCGCCCTTCCCATCTTACATCTGCAATGGAAAAACCTCTCTTGGGGAATCAAAGGCATCCTAGAGCAACTGATTAGAGAAGATCAATATTTTTTATCATTATCTGGAAATAGGTTCATTAGAGTAGAGATTAATCAAGTGTTTTCTCTACAATCTACATTAGTCTGACTCAGAGGTGGCCCAAATTAACATTAAGAGTGTTTAATGTTCACCTGCAAGGTTTTTAAAGACTTGATGCTGACAAAACGGCTTGATCGTGCCATCTCCTAATGACCTCAGCATACTGGACTTAAGAAATTTAAATCATAAAGTGATTTGTTGGCAGAGTAGATTATCAAACCCATAACCGTATTATGTGCTTATAGATGACAAACAATGCATTTAGGAAGAATTATATCCTAAAAATAGGTTCAAATGAAAAAAGATGTAAAAGGTTTCTAATGTCCATATTAGATATATAACACTTATTAACATCTTACATCTTTGTCTCAGATCCTTTATACACATACACACAGGGCAAGCATTAAATATATCCAGTTAAATACTTTGGCTAATATTCCCATCCCACTCCTCTATTGCCTTCCTGGGAATCCTATCTGATAATAGTGTATTTCTATCCTGTCATTATTTTACCGCATGTGGTGTATCCACAAACAGCTCACATTTTACTATCCTCACAGCTGTCTATGCTATCTTACTTTTTTCTCCCTTTCTCTCCTCCCCTCCAATCCCTCACTGTTTCTGGAATCCAGTATATTGCTAGTCTCAGTAGTACCAAGCTATGACATAGGACTAACTTTCTAATCTGACCCCCTTCCTGAATCTCTAGAGAGATGGGAAAAGCATGAGAATTTGTCCTTTTCCCTCTGTCTTTTCCCATCAAATGCTTTCACTTGTACCCAACCCTATTGTCCTTTCTTTTTCTTACCAGTGCTCAATAATTTCAGGAAAATATCCATCACACACTTCATTTCATCTCTGATCCATACTCTAACAAGCGACAATATTCTTGGACAGTTGGTGAGAGTTTTGTTAGGCATTTGCATTCATCAGCAAAAAGAACCACCATATATTCAAAATAAAATAATGATAATAGAGACTCAAACTCTAAAGTCCCTATAGACCTCCTAGATACTCACCACAGAATTTCAGTCACTTCATTTATTTCTTCATCCTCTTAAATATATATATATATATATTTATTTAAGTTAGTATTTTTCTAATTTATTGAGCACAAATTATCAAAATTGGTAGTATTTCCTATTGTAATTTGGTGAGAATAAGATGTTCTTGGCCAGTTTCTGAGTTAAATAGTTCTTTAGTGATGATGTGTCCTGAGAACTACACATAACCAAAAACATTTTTCTTATGGGAACATATTTGGGAGATTGCCTGAGCAAGCCACCTTCCCAGAGTCCATTCGTACAAAAGGCAGATCTCACAGCCCATAAATATCTGTACCGTTATTATTACAGTTATCACTGTGTTTGTTACTGCCAATGGAGACCAGACAAGGAGGTGAGATTCAGGATGAGAATGCACTGATGATACCTCAAATCCAGACACCATGGGATCCGTGATCCCATCTCCTGCTACTCAACCTCACTTTTCATTGACGTATAATTATGCAATCCCAGATGTTATGTGACTAGACACCAGGGCCTATTTTTGATGCTACAATGCATTTACTGCACCCTGTTTCTGTCTCTATCCACTCCAACCTGAATCATCTGTGCCATTCTCTTTCCACTTCCACACTTGTCTTGAAGCACTCTCTTTAAAACACGCTCAACCCTTCCACAAATATCCCACAAGATGGAACACCAATGATACATGAAAATTAATACATCCTTGAGTTAGGAGCACAGAACTCCAAAGCTACAGTTAAACCCTCTGTTTTCATGGCTAAAGAAATGAGATTTGGTTTCCCTAAGTCACATGACACATTAGTGATAGAACCAGGGATAGAACCCAGTAATTGCTACAATCCTCCAGCCCTTTTTTATTTTATTTATTTTTTGAAATAGAATTTTGCTAAGTTTCTGAGGGGCTTGCTAAGTTATTAAGGCTGGTCTCTAACCTGTGCTCCTCCTGTCTCAGCATCCCAAGTACTGGGATTACAGACATGCACCACCACACCCCACTGGAACCCAGATCTTCTGACTCCCGTTTGTTATCACTTCCTAATGGACTTTACTCTCTTACGAAGTTGTCCAGGGTCCACCAGTTAGCGCTTCTTCCTTCAGAGCATCATTGGAATTAGTAATAATTCCTGAATCAGGGAGATTGTTCATGGTTAATTTACCACCTCCCCTAGGATTTAAAATATCTCCCCAAAGACTCCTGGGATATTAAAATCTCTCTTTGCTATCTCACTATCTGATTCAAATGGCTAGGACGCTCGTCATTCCTGCATGCAGAAATGTGTTGCCCTTGAGATTTCAGCGAGATCTGAGTCAGATCATCCTATTCCACTGCCAGCTAAAGGGGAACAATTTACTAGGGAGGCGATGAGTCTTCAGGCACAGCACTTCTCGCTTTCACAGGCCCTTTCTGTAGCACCCTACTGAAATTTGTATCCTCATGTTTTTTAAGGGCTCTATCAATAGTATAACTGTCAAGCCCCAAAGAACTCTGGTCTACTCTATTGAAGCTGCATGCACTTAGGAAATCATTACCCGGTTTTTCAACAGTAAAAGTAGAATAATCTTCCTTCCAGTGTAGTGTGATGGCACAAATGAACTCTTAGGGTATGTCACATTTCTTATTATAGTGCTTGATATAAGTAGTAAGTCCTCCATTACCCCACTGTTGTGTTATTACTGACCTGCATAGTCTTGCTTGGAAGACAGTACATGGGTGAAAAGCTTCTAAGTTTCATGACCCAAAGTAAATAAGGGAAGAATCAGAGGCAGAGATTTGAGGTATTTGTCTAAGACAAAGACCCTACAATCTCTTTGGGTATATGCCTGGACATCAAAACCCTATATTCCAGGAGTAGGAGACGAGGCTGGAGTGCTCTTCCCTCTGCAAGAGCTAAATACAGCTGTCTACACATCACCATTCAGTCGATCTTCTGAAGGATGCTTACCAAACCATTCAGACAATTAACCAGTTTGGACTTACTGAACTGCCTACTTTACCTTTTTTGTGGGGGGTTAGGGGGGAGTGCAGTGTATTTTATTGATGGCACATGACAGTAGAACTCCCTAAGTCTATCCTCTTCTTTGGAGAATCTGGGATGGAAACTGGGATGAGGGGAGCTTTTCAGTGTTTGGGGGATTGAGTTAGAGCAGGGGGTTCCCCAGAAGCTGAGGGCTTCTCTCTTCCTCTTGTTTTCTTGATGGAGAAGGTGGTCCAGGGGCTCTTGGTCCTTGGAGGCCATAGGGACCATGAGGTCTACCACCATGTTAATGAAACCAAATTCATTGTCATACCAGGAAATGAGCTTGACATAATTGTTGTTGAGGTCCTTCATGCTTCTGTAAACCTCCAGTTGTGGCTTTCCCTCCCTAGAACAAGGCCAGGGACAATTTGGGGAGACTCAGTTATTGTCCCAAAGCTAGACTCCTAACAACATAACCTCTCACTTTCCTTGTCCATCATGAGGTTATAACAGACAGGGGATAGAGCATCTTGATCAAAGGAAAGATATTCTAGAAGGACACACAGTTATTTATTTTTGCAGAAGGGGAAAAAGGAAGCAAAGCTTCCTTAGCTGTTGCCGCAGCAGCTGGCTGGCCTGGCGATCTATCATTCCGTTCTCACATTGGTCCATTTACATTCACAGGAGCAGGAGGCAAGCGGCAGAGACATCTCTCAGTTGTGTGTTTCCATAATGTACCCCCATCCTTCACCCCTTCTGTGGTTTTTCTCTGCATTTAGAAAGTCATTGAGAAATGTTAATGGTCTGGGGGAAAACTAGTGTTTGGCGAATGACGAATGGGCGAGTGGCGGAATGAGGGTGTGCAGCTAATGATTTCCTACAAGTGATGATTAAACATCGTTCCTCCATCTCTCAGCACCTAATTCTCCCCAAGGCTGATTTATGGAAGACACCCTAACGTACAGTTCCTGCAGTTTTATTAGCCAGGAACGATTTAGTCATGAGAGGTAGTCTGCCTCTGCTTCTCATTTTCTTCCAGCCCAAGAAGAAAGAAATGATAAAATGTGAAGAACAACCAGGGCCTCATTCTCTTAATACTAAAAAGACAAAATAGCATAATGCAAAGACCACTAAAGAGGCAGGTAATCATCACCGGGATAGAGTTTACGATGGCAGAGTCATTACTTCACAGAAGTCATTACCTTGTCCCAGACACGGGAGAAGGTTCTCACTGTTGCTATAAATGGAAGCCTGCTGCTGCTATTTTAGTCAGTCTAAAAATAACCACACATCTCATTTTTTTTCCAAATACCAGAGTGCTTGTCTTTACTGTGTTCTAGGAGAGGTTAGGAGGTTACCGAAAGTACTCAGAAATAATGTGGTAGTGTTTGTGACTTTGAAAAATGATAATGATCAAGTCTCCAATTGTAGGTACAGAAAAATTAGAATCATGTGACAATCAGGGGGGAAAATATGGAGTCATCAGAAATGTTTCCCTCCCTGAAAGTATCTACTTTGCTTATTTCTTGACAATGATTTTAACATCCTTCAATATCTCATGTCCACATTTTCAACATTTAGATGACATCTCAAATCATGACTTTCTAACAACAGCTACCTCACCAAGTATTTTAAAAGAAAATTGATCCTGTGATTTGGAGAGGAAAGAAGAAGGTCAGTAGTATTACTGGCTAAATCCTCAATGATTTAATAATATGTGTTAACCCCTTACTTAAATGAGAACTAGCATTTATTATTTTCTTACCTCATGCCTCTAACTCTGTTATGCACTTTGCCTAGATTACCTTTTATAATTCTTAACAAATTTAAGTGGAAATTGCTATTATTATTTCTATTATACAAATAGGGAAACTAAATTATTTGCACAATATCACACACAGAGTTAACAGGGTTTGATCTGAAGGAGTCTAATGTTAGACTGTGCTTATGACCACAATAGTATAAAATTCCCTGAATAATTCCTCCTGTTATATTCAACTTCTACTGGTCAGCTAACTTTAATAAGCATAAATGAATCCCATTATATTTGGGAGTTCTGAGCTAAGCAGGAATCCTGCAATATTTTGTTATAAATACAGAGCTCAGAACTGATCTGAATAGGAACAAAGTTCCATACTAAGAAGATATAATACAAAATTGCTGTGATTCATAGAAATCTATATTAAACATGACCATGCTTCCTATCCTCTTGTGGCATTTAAATTCTGACAGGAGCAGGTCTTTGGCACTGGATCAGAGCAATCCAAATGGCAATTGGGCCATCCATAATATAATTCAATGCATTCATTCAAACTTTCAACAGATGCTTATTGAGTCCCTAAGTGCCAGTTACTAGTACTACTATGGTTTTCAAAAGCAAACTTCATCTCTATCATTATGAGGTTTGTAATCCAGTAAATGATAGACATCAATACATTAATGATGACAGAAAATGTAAATAACTATTTGTATGGTATGAAACATGGTACTACAGATGTATATAATTGTCTGAACTATTCAAAAGGCTAGAAAATGCATTTTTTGAGAATATAGCCAATTATTTAGATAAAAATAAGTAGATATCAAACACAGGGTTGGTAAGAGGGTTCCAGACAAAGAAACTATACAAAAAGACCTTGTGACAAGAGGGAGCTGGGATGCTTGAGAAATGAAATAAAAGCCAGTAGAGATGGAACACAGGAAACAAAGGTGTATGGTACCAAGAGAGATGGGTGAGGCACAGGGGAGTGGGACACAGTGAGTTATGGTGGTGTTGTTTGCAGTACTGGAGATTGAACCCAGGAGCATTCTATATCCGAGCTACACCCCCAGCCTTTTTTTTTTCATTTTTTATTCGAAAACAGGGTCTCATTAAGTTGTGGAGCACCTCACTAAGCAGCTAACGCTGGCCATGAACCTGCAATTCTCCTGTCTCAGCCTTCCAAGTACTGGGATTACAAGTGTGTGCCACTACATCCAGCTCCCAGCCCTATGTCTATTTTTCGTTTTGAAACAAGGTCTTGCTAATTTGTTGAGGATCTTGCTAAATTGCTGAGGCTGGCCTCAAATCTGGGATCCTCCTGTTTCAGCCTACCAAGTGTTGGGATTACAGGCCTGCACTACCACACCCAGTTCCATGGTGGGTTTTGAAGGATGTATCAGAATTTGGTTTTTGTTGTTGTTTGTTTTGTTGTTTTTGTTGTTTACCAGGAGAATTGGGAAGTTGTGGGATTTACTGGCTTGGATTCAGAATAAATTCATGAGTATCACTTCAGAGGCCCCTGTGATTGTAGGTCTTAAGGTTCTTCCATACTTTAGGTAAAGAAGAAAAATAAAACTTGCCTGTATGTCCAGAGATGATATGAATTTATAAGTAAAGAGCAAATCTTATGCCTTTAATTGTTATAGATAATTTTTCTGTCTTATGAACAATTTCCCAAACTCAAATGGTACATCAGGCAAGGAACAACACAAGGCTCCATAAAGTAGGATGAAGTGGCCAGACTTGCTTGTCTTACATGTCAAGATGTGAGTCAGAAAGAGAAATTGGGTTTCCAATATTCAAATCTGTATGTATTTCCTGTTACACTATGGCAAAAGAACAAAGAGCCATCCGTAAAAGCTGCATTCATGGTTCAAGACCAGAAACCACAAATCAGCTTAGATAGGCATAATGGGCCAAATAAGAAAGCTGGAGAGAGAAACAAAATATGGAAATCCCGGGGGGACTAGAGGGACATAGCCAAGAGGACTTTGCAAGAAGAAAAAAAATGACACCTGTGGATAGACAAAAACATTTGCCATTTGATCACTCACTGAACTGAACTTGAGAGGGAGGGAGGGCGAGGGAGCGGGGTGGGGGTGGGAATTGGGGAAAGGGTCAGATGAGAAATGTGTGCACATTTGTATTTATTAATTTGTACCTAACAAAAATGTATATATACAAAGCATGAATTATTACAATAAAAAAAGAAAAAAAATAAACCAAACATAGCCACTTTCTTTTCCATTTTCCAAGGCTACTCTAGAGCTACGTGAATTTTGGATGTGTCACTTAACTCTGCAGAGCCTTCGTTTTCTCCTCTGCAAAATCAGAGTTAATAAATCCTTCCCAACAGTAACCATGGGAGGATCAAAAGAAATGGAAACAGAAAGTACTTTTCATGTTAGCAGCTGCTCAGCAAAAAATTAGGTCACTCTCTTAGACCATAGCAGGACATTAAGGTTGAGAGCTAAGGAAGGGATCCGTTTCCTCCCATATGAGAACCAGAAGACCTTGGCTACCCACTCATCGTGCCTGCAGTACTGCTGTGAGGTTAAAATGAGAGAATATGGGGGAACCTTTGTTACTCTGTAGGCATTTAGATTCATCAAGAATAGCAACAGCAAGCTTACAGGAGAAATGTGCTAGAAAGACCATTCTTTCTGTGTATCTTCAAAAGATAGCATCTAAAGTTACCCCAGAATAAAACTTGCATGGACATCCAAAGATGATATGAATTTATAAATGAAGGGCAAATCTTATACCGTGAACTGTTATAGATAAATTCTCTGTCTCATGAACATTTCCCAAACCCAATTTATGGCACTCTCTGGGAGGCTGCTGTTGCATAATTTGTTGCAGGCAGAATGGGAGAGAGAATGGAAAAAAAAGCAGACATGTTTTCAAACTCAGATTGGTCAACAGACCTTAGTCGAAACTACAACCAGAGAGAGTAACCTAAGTTGCCAGCATTCTATCATACAACCTTTAAGTGGCTTCCAATTAACGTTTTGATAAAGTCTAAATTCCTTACCTTGATTTATAAGGTGGTCTCTATCAGCTTTTCCAATCTAAACAACTCTTTTTTCTTTCTCTACCCTCCAAGATGAGCATTTTGAACTGTCATCTCATAATACACCTTGGGTTCAGTTAGAGCCATATTTTCCCAAAGCCCACTCCTCTGCCTCTTCAGACTCCTTCTTATGAACACGCCTTCCCATGCCCTCCCTCTCTCACCCTCAGAATTCCTACCCATCCTTACATCTTCATTTAGCAATCACTTCTGTTTTGAAATTTTCCCTGCTTCTCTCAATCTGGGTCAATTCCTTTAGGTTTCTGACCTTCCCTTTTTTTTTAAAATATACTTTTACTGGGTACATTGTAATCATATATCATAATGAGGTTCCCAGTGATAGAAACAGACATACATACAGAACTTGGTGTGTTTCCCCCTGGAGCTTCTCCACCCCCACTCTCTTCTCCATATATTGATAGGTGTTGATAGTTGTTGATAACTTCATATATGAACATAGCATTAATTGAACTGGTGAGGAGGTGGGGAAACAGAAGCCTTATACAATGTTGGTGGGACTGCAAATTAGTACAGCTACTATGGGGATTAATTAGTGTGGAGGTTCCTCAGAAGACTGGAAATGGACCTGCTATATGACCCAGCTATACTACTCCTCAGTATATTTTCAGAAAAACTGAAGTGAGGATATTATAGTGATATATACATATCCATATTTAGAGCAGCACAATTCACAATAGTCAAATTATGGAGCAGCCTAGGTGTCCATCAATAGATGAATGGATCACAAAACTGTGGTATATATACACAAGGGAATTTTACTGGGCCATAAAGAAGGACAAAATGATGTCATTTGCAGGAAAATGAATGGAACTAGAGACTATTGTGACACCTGAGATCAGCCAGTCTTAGAAAGTGATCTTTTCTTAAATATACACCTGAACCTACATGAAGGGAAGCCCAGTGTCTGTGCTTGCCTGTATCTCTCACCTGGCCATGAGCCAACAGGCAGCAAGTGGGTCCATCTTACTAAGTGGCATGTCTCCAGGGAACACAGTACTCCCATAGCAAGTCTACACATCAGTAAATGAGCTTTAGAAGACACATTTGAAGACTTCGGAGCACACCTACCTGGAGCCTGGAAATTCATGAGAAAATGTCCTCAGCATCTTTTCTCAACACATGAGGAAATAGAGGTGCAGGAAAGGTGTGCCTGTGCTCAGGCCCCCTGCTCACTAGTGTTGCAGAGGAACTAGTGAGCACAGGGGAACACAGAGAGTCATCAGCCAACCAGGGGAGAGTCCTGGGAAAAGGGAATCGAGGTCAGTCCAAAAGGATTGGGGCTTTAGAGCTGAAAACCATAAAGGGTGCTTAAGAAACCACGATGGTGCTCACTGCCCATTAGAGAAGTCAGGCAACCTTATTTCTCTCATAATTTTGACTTTTCTTCCAGTTTTTACTCACTCTAAACCTAAAACAGAGAAGGATTGACCTCTCATGGACTCAGTGCCCCTGGCTTCTCCTCTACTCTGTTATTTAAGTCAATAACCTTGACTTAAAATGAAGCAGAGGATAGAATCTCCCACACTTTCTAGTGTATTGAATGTTTTTGTTTTGATTTTTAGCAGAGACAGTATGACCTGGTTTCTCTATACTTCCTAGAGAGGCAGCCCAAAACATTAGATCATCCATCCCCATCGTGTGTGTGTGTGTGTGTGTGTGTGTGTGTGTATGTGTGTGTGTGTGTGTGTGTGTGTGTGTGTGTGTGTGTGTGTGTGTGAGAAAGACTGGGGATTGAACCTAGGAGTATTCTACCCTGAAGCTATACTCACAGTTCTTTTTCTTTTTTATTTTGAAACAAAGTCTAGCTAAGTTGCTGAGGCTGGTCTCAAACCTGCAATCCTCTTGCCTCAGCCTCCCAAATACTGGGGTTACAGGCATGCACCACCACTTCCTGCTTATACCACTTTTATTTGCCTTTTTATCTTTCTTCCTCCTTTCCTTTTTCCTTTTTGTCTTTTTCCACAAAGCAGTAAAAAGTCCATCATTTTGTGGAAATATTTTCTCCATCTGGTGTCTTATCCTCTGAACAACTGATTTATTCATCAGTCTACCTACCTATCTACCCATCTATCTATAAGGATGATGCAATTTCCCATGTCATCACCTTTCAATGAAAGTTTCCTGATAAATCTCAGACTCCACGCCCTGTGTCCCCTGTTGTCTTTGGCTAGGGAGGCTCCAAATGTGTCATAGGGAAGAAATTGAAATAAAAAAGCTGGAAGAGGAAAGAGAGGATGTAAGAGACAAGGGGGAGAGAGGAGAGTGGGCCTGAGCCATGCTTGCCAGGTAAAGGGAAGGACAGATTGGATTTTCTCTCCAGCTTGGCAAAGCGCACAAGTTAAAAGGTCAGTGGTACTGACAGGAGAATACAAAAGGATAAAAAGCTGGGAACAAAGGAGCCACTTTATGAGGAGGTATTAGTGCCATCAGCTGCAATTGGACATCAGAATAAAAGATGTCACTGAGGAGAGGCTGGGCAGATGCTTTCAGGGTGCAGAGCACCTTGGTCAGGTGTGTGTGTGTGTGTGTCTGTGTGTCTGTGTGTGTGTCTGTGTGTGTGTGTGTCTGTGTGTGTTGGGGTGGGGGTGGAGTGAGATGGAGTCAGATATACATTGAAGCCCTGCAGGAAGCTCTGACAGGGATCCAGGGGTCAGGAACCCTTGGATCTAAGAGTAATAGAGCAAAATCTAAATGCATGCCCTCTTCTTACCAGCAACCCCACCCATGCATGACTCTCTGAATCCTAGAAAGAGTACAAAGGAAAATCCCAGACATCAGAACCCAGGCGTTGACAGCACTATTAACTAATCAATGTCATTTGAGCATCACTAAAGTTTGTGGGTACCATGGAGTTTCAACACTCATGTGAATTACAAGACCTGCCCTCAAGATCCTTGCAATATTGCCGGGCAAGCAAAATGTATATGCATAAAAAGACAGCTGGCAATATTCATTTGGGCTATGTTTCTCAAAAACAGACTAAGCACAGATCCCTTTAAATCTGTTGATGGGATTTTTAAAATAATAGTGTTTCAATCTGCAAAAACACAAAACATAATATTATATTTGACTCTTATGCTACAGAACTAATAAAATTTGAATTAACCATTACAATTTAGTGTGATAGACACTGTTATTTTGCTGAGACTGAATCCTTGCTGTAGTTCTCATGATTTAGGTTTCCCTTATGTTGAACCGAAAAACAGTGTCAAGGCATGGTATGATAGTAAGTTTCTCAGCATGACTTCCCTACGAGAGCTTACTCAGGGCCCAGAAGATGCAGAAGAACCCCGATTCTTGCTCTCACGTTGCCTATGCCCAGCTGGAGGGAGGAAGTGGGCCCTGAGAAGTCAGTGGGGTCTAAGTGATCTACATCCAAGCAAGAGACAGATGTACGCTTCAAATGGGAAGACTCTAGTGTTCTGACATTCAGAGTTCAATTTGGATGACTGCTGTCAGGTAAGACAAAGAGGCAGGCTCCCCTCTCTCTCTGGATCTAGATATAAGTTGCAGCCAGAAAGACAGCCTTGATTCCTGCCCCAAACTAGTTTGCCAGAAATGAAACTCCTAGTAACAGACTGAAAAATGGACCAGGTACTTCACCAACAGCCACAGTCCTTGGCAAACTCAAACAGAATGGAGATTGAGCAAGAAGAGCCCTGGATCTGGGGCTGACCAGGGGCAAATTGAGACCACAGAGTATAATAAAACACATAGTACAGTAACTGGATACACATAAACACATGTTTGCTAAATACATTGAGGCTTTGTTCTTAATTGACGTATATAGGAGGGCAACAGGTTCACAGAACAATATGATTTTAAAAGCAGAGGGGAGGGAAGGATGGGGAAAGCTTGGTCACTGGGTACTAAGTTACAGTTAGAAGAAATAAATTATTCTGTGCTATTGTACAACAGGGTGACCTTATATAACAATAATGCACTGTATATTTCAAAAGGCTATTAAGAAGCCGGGCATGGTGGCGCATGCTTGTAATCCCAGTATTTGGGAGGCTGAGACCAGAGGATCCGGGTTTGTGGCTAGCCTCAGCTACCTAGTGAGGCCCTCCAAAACTTAGTGAGACTCTGTTTCAAAATAAAGAATAAAATATAGGGCTGGGGGTATAGCTTATAGCTTGGAGGTAGAAAGTCCCTGAGGTCAATCCCCAGTACCGCAATAAAAAAAAAAAAAAAAAAAAAAGATAAGAAAAGAAAAAACAATTGAAAGTTTTCACCATAAAGAAACAATAACTGTTTGAAGAGATAGACATGTTCAACTTGATTTCTTTCTTTCTTTTTTTCTCTCCTCTTTCTTTCTTTTTTTCTTCCCTTTCTTCTCTCTCTCTCTTTTTCTTTGGTACTGGGGTTTGAACTAAGGGACATTCTACCTCGGAGCTATACCCCCAGCCCTTTTAAGTCATTTATTATTATTTTGAAACAGGTCTCCCTGAGTTTCTAAGGGTCTTACTAAGTTGCTGAGGATACCCTGGAATTTGCCATCCTCCTGTCCCAGGCTCCCCGGTACTGGAATTACAGATATATACCACCAGGCCCGACTAAGTCTGTCACTCTTAATATCAGTCTTCTCTCTCTCTCTCTCTCTCTCTCTCTCTCTCTCTCTCTCTCTCTCTCTCTCTCTCCCTCTCTCCCTATCTCCCTATCTCTATCTCTATCTCTATCTCTATCTCTATCTCTCTCTCTCTCTCTACCTACCTACCTATATATCTGTCCACAGGAGTAAAGATGACACAGGGAGCTTTGCTGTCTGGCCTCTGCCCTAGAAATGGGGCAGAAATGCAGGGATGAGCCACTGAGCTCCCACACTCTCCCTAGAGCATGGAATCAGAGGGTGGTGACAGCAAAGGGAGAATCTTGCCTGCCTCTCCTGTCACCACATCATTTGAATCAAGCTCATTACCCAGGAAGTGCCTGCAAATTCCTTTTGTACTACATATAAGATGAATGACCTTGTTCTACAAACCTGGATGGATTAAGACACATTTCAGAAACACATCTGTTTTGCTTCAGCACCCAGAATACCACAAACCCACAGGCTACAGAAAGCTGGTTTCATGGAGACTGGGAAGATGGATACTCAGAAAAACAGCACAATTGAAATAGATACAGGGAAGTAGAGCTCTGAGCTCATGGAATAACCGTGCGCCCCATGGTCCGCGGGCTGCATTCAGCCTGTGATCTTCATCCTGGCAATGCTGCACACAGACAGACTAGTGTGGCTTCCAGGACACCCTCACATGGAACATTAACTCCTGCTGAGGATAGGCTGCTGAGACAGGTGTGCAATTTACAGAATGGCATAAGGTGAGAGTTAATATATTCTATATATACAGAGAACAAATGGAACCTAAGCATTTAAGTGCCACCTAGTAAAGATCATTAGAGAATAACTTAGATAAATATGGGAGGGTCATTTGTAAAAAGAATATTAGACCTGTAATGTTGAATCAGCATCATTAAAATTTGGGGACTTGTGATTAAAACATGAGGTTGTTTTTTTTTCTACAAGGAATTTACCAATATATATGCAATCCTGTGTATGGTTAGGACATGCTAATAAATAATTAATAAACTTTATCATTTCTAGTTGGTCTTGACACCCCCCCCAAAAGATGAGCAATTTCACTTATAAAATATTTAAGTTAAAGCATGAAACAATTTTTCACCTACCACACTAAAACATCCAACATTGCTAGGAAGGCTGCAGAAGAAGAATCTGTTCCCACACAGATCACTGGGACTTGAGGAATAATTTAGCAAAATGTAAAAAAACAGTAAAAGCTAATACATCTCAACAGGATCGCAATGCTTAATAGGTATTTTACAGTTGCACTAAAAGCAGAATGCCAATGAATGTTCCTGCCATCATTTTTTCAAAGCAAAAGCAAATAACAATGACCACAATAAAAATACGAACTTGGATATAAAATAACCCAAAAATAGATTAGTGGAGGACTCATTAAATGAATGAGAGTCTAGCCATAAGAGAGAATACTACACAGCGATTAAAAGGACCAAGGTAGTTCTGTATGTGTTTACAAAGAGAAACCACCAGGATCTATTGACCAATTAAAAATTAAATACAAAACAGCATATGGGGTATGATTCCTTTTTTACATTACAGATTGAACATCCTTCATCTGAAATGCTTGGGATCATAAGTGCTTTAGATTTCAGATTTTTTGGATTTTGGATTATTTGCATATGTATAAATGATACATCCTGGGGATGGGACCCAAATCTAAATGAAATCCATTTACATTTCATATATATCTTAAGCATATAGGCTGAAGGTAATTTTATAGATACAGTATTTTCAGTGCACCTGTATTTTGACTACAACATAAGATCAGGTGTGGGATTTTCCACTTGTGCCATCATTTTGGTGCTCAGAAGGTTGGAAATTTTGGAGTATTTCAGATTAATGGTTCTCAATTTTTAATGTAATTACAGAGAGAGAGAGTTATTTGATTGGAACAACTTCCCTGCAAGGATTTTAAGAGACCATTAAGAATTGTTACCGTTAGAAAAAAACTTTTGTTTCATGTCCTTTATGCTTTTACACATTTTATTCACTTTGTAACTTTTATACATATCATAATTTTTCTGTATTTTCTTTTTATCAGTTGTAAAGGTTTGGAGATAGAATGGCCTCCTAGCCCTTATGAGGTGGCAATGCTGGAAACAGGGCTTGGTTGTAATAAATCCCTTAATGGTGGCCTGGGCTGGTTGGGTGTGGATGGAGAGGTGGGTTCCTGGGAGTAGGGCCGTGAGGATTATACACAGTTCTTCCTCTTCTCTTTCTCTGTCTCTGTCTCTCTCTGTCTCTCTGTCTCTATCTCTCTCTGTCTCTCTGTCTGTCTCTCTCTCTTTCTCTCTTCTGGCCTCTATGATGTAAGAGCGAAGCTTTGTTCTCTCCCTCTCTCTGCTTCCTGCTGCCATGCCCTGAGGTTTGTAGTCCTTGGCCTCACGTGGACTGAACTCAAAATCTCCAAACTGTGAGCAAATAATTTTTCCTTCCTCTAAGTTATGTAGTCCATCTTTTAGACTATAGCCCTGAGAATACTAAGACATCTGCCATTTAAGCTAACTGCACTTACATCTATAAAATGCTATCAACAGTTCTGTAGACAATGGCGAGATGGGCCATTATTGGGTGGTGTGTGTGTGTTTATGGGGGGGTGGTGTCTGTGTCTGTGTGTGTGGTATGTGTTACTGAGGATTGAACTCAGGAGTATTTTAGCTTAGAGATAATTTTTTTATTTATTCATTTATTTATTTATTTATTTATTTATTTATTTATTTATTTATTTATTTATTAGAAACAAGGTCTTACTAGGTTGCTAAAGGTCTCATTAAGTTGCTGAAGCTAGTCTCGAACTTGCAATCCTCCTGTCTCAGTCTCCCAAGTACTGGGATTATAAGCATATGCCACCACACCTGGCCCATGATTGGTTTTTAAAAAAATATTTTTTGCAAACTACTTAATAGGTGAAATTTAAGTGGGAAAATACTTCCACATTCCCCTTGTACAAATGCAAATTCTAAGGGAAAGCAGGAAGAAAGCAGAAAGAAATCATGACCAATATTGGGAGCCTATACTTCTTGCTCTCCTGGAGGCAACTAAATATTTGTTTACTAAATATTTGATTACCTGCTTTGTGTTGGGTAGGCCTTGTCCTAATGATATAATGTGAATCAGATCAACAAGGTCCCTTCCTTCGGTGGACTCACAATCTCTAAATAGAGGCTAATTTTTTAGGAAATTATAATACAGGGTGATATCTTGGTCAGGGATGAGTGCAATGTACTCATTCTGAGAACTTGATGAAGGATCAAGGTCAAAATTATTAGGAGAAATGATGCTTATACTGAGATCCTAGGACTGGTCAGACTTAAGAAGGTTTAGGTAGGAGGAAGAGCTAGGTAATGGATCAGAAGCAAAGGAGGCTAGGCCATGTTCAAGGAACACAAGCCATCTCAGTATGGATGGAACAAGGAGGAACTGTGTCTTTCATGGTCCTGCATAAGTCACACAAAGGGTGTGTAGGATTCAATTTCATCTTTACACTCAGGGTGTAACATAGCCAGGTGTGTTGAGAAAACTGACTCTGGTGAACAGACTTTAGGAAAGAGAGAAAAGAAGTGGAGGGAGGAAGTATTGAGTGAGAAGAGAAAATACAGGGAACCTAAAAGGAACCAAATGGGATGAAATTAAAGATGATTGCTACCGAATGAAGGAAAAGTTTATAAAGACCACAGACCTACTGAAAGATGATTTTGGCTCAGTCTTGGACTAGCCACTTCCTTCATTAGGTCTCTGCTTCCACACAGATAAGGGGGGGGGCAGGATGGGACACTAAATGTAATATATGTGTCACCTAGTATTTCAAAATACTAAAATCTCCATACAATCTCACCCTAACCAAAATTTTAGTCCAAAAGGCTGGTTCCCACACAAGGTCCAGAAACTTCAGCAGTAGTACCCAATTCTCCACAGCTCCTTTCCAGACAATTTACTGATATCTTTCCATGTCGTGTACTAGTGTGCTTAAAAAAACAAACTGTGGGGCCTCTGACAGCCATAAATAAAATATGCTTCACTTAATAGTGGCCACACTTTTGTGACCCAGAGCAACTCAAACTCATAGCTTCTACATGTCCATCTTTAAAATGAGAATAGAAGTAGTCTCTCTATAGCAATAGATATAGATAGATAGATAGATAGATAGATAGATAGATAGATAGATAGATGGATAGATAGATAGATGGATAACACAATACACAACATATGGTATGACTTCAGTAAATAGTTGTGGCTATCAAATGATCTATATGATTATTCTTTGCTTTTTTGTTGTGTTTTTTTTGATACTTCCTCTAAGCTATATTCCCAGTCATATTTTATTTTTTTATTTTTAAACAAGGTCTCACACTAAGTTGCTGAGAGTCTTGCTAAGTCACTGCAACTCGCCTTGAACCTATGATCTTTCTATCTCAGTCTCCCAAGTACTGGAATTACAGGTGTGTGCTGCCACTCCTGGTTAGACGATTATTCTTTTTTTAATTTTTTTTATTATAATAATTCATGCTAGCCGGGCGTGGTGGCGCACGCTTGTAATCCCAGCATTCGGGAGGCTGAGACCGGAGGATCCGGGTTCGCGGCCAGCCTCAGCTACTTAGTGAGGTCCTCCGCAACTTAGTGAGACTCGGTTTCAAAATAAAGAATAAAAAATAGGGCTGGGGTATAGCTCGGAGGTAGAACGCCCCTGAGTTCAATCCCCAGTACCACAAAAAAAAATAATAATAATAATAATTCATGCTTTGTATTTATACATTTTTGTTAGGTACAAATTGATAAAGACAAATGTGCACACATTTCTCATCTGACCCTATCCCCAATTCCCACCCCGCTCCCTCGCCCTCCCTCCCTCTCAAGTTCAGTTCAGTGAGTGGTCTTGATGTAATTGTGTAAGTACATCATGTGCCTTAGTATGCTCTCCCCCCTCAACCCCCCGTCCATTCCCTTCGGTTAAGTAGAGACTCTCGATAAACAAAGAAATAGACGATTATTCTTAACAGGCTAACATTGTTCCTTGAGTTAGACACTCTCACCTTTGCTGTCATTGATATATTATTGTGACACACATGTAACAAATGGACAAGGAAATCAACAACCAGCGTACATAAAAGAGACTCTCCATGGACTTGCCTTTACCCAGTGGGTCCTCCTGGTCCCTGATCCTTTCTGGCCCCACCAATGGGTTCACATAAAGACCAAGAGTGGGACAGAACTACAGGGCAGATTAAATAAAAATTTTCAGAGTGACCCCAGTCTGGCACTTGTGTCTCACATTGAATTCACACCAGTAATTTATAATAATAAGTTAAAGACAAAGATAAGCAGCCTATCTCTCAAAGCCATGTATTAACTCCATCAATAGAAAACAACAGCCAATGTTATGTGTTGTGAAGGTGTGACTTTTTTTCTCTCCTAGATTAGTCCTGGGCTTAGTGCATAGAGTGGACTGGGGAGATAGAGGCAGGAAGAGTTGGTTTATTTTTAACCCTTTCCCCCTCTGGGGGTGAATGTCTCCCATCTTGCTTTAGTCTAATGTTGATCTATAGGAAAATGTCCCTCTGCCCTTTGCTTTTGGAATTGATGGTCTTGGACTCCACTGTTATTGCCCCAGTTCCCTGAAAGGTCTCTTGATTTATTCCCTTTATATTAGAAAACCATATCTGCTCATTATCTAAGAAGGTCACTGGGAGGGAGATATTTCTTGTAGCTTCAATAGCGGACGGCATGGCCTTTTTTTCATATCTCCCTTGGCAGGGTGAGCGCTCTGTGTAGATGGGGGAGTCTGGGACAAACAATAAGGCAAATTTATTCCTGGGCAGAATGCACAAGGCAGGACCTAACAGAATATATAAATATGCAAAGCAGTCTCTTCAGCTAGCAGCCTCAGCTTCTATTTCAACTTTTATATCCAAAGTTAATTATTCCTGTCAATAAGAAGTCCTGCCTCATGCAAGGTTGCTGGAGACCATGAGTTATCAGAAATGTAAGTACTAGATTCAACTGAAGTCTCCCATCCCATTCCATTTCATTCCCAGCAGGGATGGAGGCCTAACTAACTTTGGGAAGGGTGATGTCTCTCTTCTAAAAATATTCTTACCAGGAAATTTTGATTTACTTTACTTCTAAATTACATTTCCCAACTCTGATCCATATGTTTGCCTTTTCTTTTTTTTTTTTTTTCTTTATATTCTTTCCTTTCCTTCCCTTTTTCAATTTTTGTACTGGGAATTGAACTCAGGCCACTCTACCTTTGAGCTACACCTCAGTTCTTTTTACTTATTTATTTTGAAATAAAGTCTAAGTTGCTGAGGGTCTCGCTAAACTTCTAAGGATGTCCTCAAATCTTTGATCGTCCAGTCTCAGCCTCCCAAGTACTGGGATTATAGGTGTGCATCACCATGCCCAGCTGCCACTTCTTTTTGTCAAAAATTAAGTGTATGTATGTGTGTGTGTGTGTGTGTGTGTGTGTGTGTGTTAATTACTAGAAATTCCAGGTTAAGCACGTTAAACAAGAACTGGTTAGATCATGACAATATTTCCAACCCCTAACCATTCTAAAATTGCTGCGAGATCAGCCAGAATTTTCAGATATCTTTCAAGAACCATCTACTTCAAAATCCCCTTGGGAACTTGTTTGAAATACAGATTTCTTGGGTCCACACAGAATCTGCACTTTAGCCATACTCCTGTAACTAAGATCCCTTGGGATACTGGGATAAGAGCTCTCCAGAGTGTGGAGAGGTGGAGAGTCTACATGCTTTGGTCCCAGTCTTCCCTTCATCTCACCACCTGACTCTAGAGGGCGCTCTCCTGACAGCAGCCCAGCCTTTTCAGGTGAGGAAAAGGCCAGGGAGTTCTAAGAACCTATAAGGAGAGATCACACAGTGCATTTGCAAGAAAGTAATGTTCCAGGGAATCCCAGCCCTGATGATAATGTCTAACCTCCTCGGGCTCCCCCAGAGCTTCGACCAGAGAGGCGCTCTTCCTTCATTACAACAAATTTGGTTCAAGAATAATTGCAACATTAATGCTAACCCACTTAAATGGGTTAATTTTATGATATGCGAAATACACCTTAGGTCTGTTAAAATAAGTAAAAACTTTTAAAGTGTTTTTTTTTTCTCTTAGGAAGGAATGTAGCAAATATTTGGCTGAGATAAAATGTTCAAGACTTTAATATACCATGTGACAAAGTCCTTTGGGGCTCTTCCAAATGTCTCCATTCATCCAACTGATAATTTTTGAGTCTGGCCCCCCTAGGTATAACTTAAGACTAGGTGTTAGAAAATAAAATTAAAATATTTTAAATAAATCGTATATGCTGTTATTACCCCCACAGCATCTACAAAATCTATCCCAGTAACACGCACTGAAGGATGTTGATTTTCTGTGTGGTTTCCTCATTATTTCCTGAAAGAAGCTACCTGTAGGCTTTTGACTCTTTCCAACACAGAATTTAATTTGACGGCTAACAGACCAAAGCAGAGAGAGCAGCAGGGACCACTTAATCTGCATAAGGAGACTTGTATTTACCGCGATTCTATCTTTCCAAGGGATGAGGAGAGGAGGGGTGGGGAGGGCTTCTTTCCTATGGCATGGCCAATGGCGAGATCGTCAGGGACTGGTGTACTTTCTGAGGCACAAATGGCAAACCCCTAGGAAAACGATCGCCCAAGAGAGGCTTACAAACAGGGGACTGCAGAGGAAAGGACCTCTGGCAGAACCTGGGGACAAGCAGAAAATGGGCAGGCAGGTGCCTCCCCTTCCTTCCCTGCCTCCCAAACCAGATCTCATGGTGATAGATACCCCAAGCCCATGGGAACCACAAGCTAAAGCAAGCATCGTGGGCAAATAGGGATAAAACTGGATGGTCATAGTAGTAATTCTTGGCTTTTGTGACAGTGTGAGTGGAGTAGGGTCTAGCCACTTGTGTCTTTTATTCCTTTACCAAGGGACTCCACAAAAGCAGAGAACACTGTGTCAACAATGGCGAGTTCTCATCCATCTTCAAGGTGCCTGGAGAGGCCCTGCTGACTGGTTTCATTGGCCAGGGCTCATACATGGAGCTCCTTGGGGAAGGAAGCTCTGACCAACAGGTGCTCTGCAGCATGGGTCACTTCGCTTTGCTTCTACCCCATAAAAAGTGAATGCCTATGTCATTAGTGAGCGCAGGTGACTTGCTGTGCTGTGCAACCCTTCAGCCCTCCACTCCATTCCAAAGAGGATCAGCTTTCTTCTCCATCAAGCTTAGCTTGACATGGGTTACAAACCTCCCATAGTTAAAAAACAAAACCAAAAAACTACGACCACAACTATAATGGGATAAAGAGAATTAATATGGGCCTGAATCTAAAGCAGATTATGGGGGAAATGGAGTTACCTTTTGTGAGATATCTGCCATATGCCAGGCACCACACTAGACACAGTGTATTAATCCTTAAAAGAGCTCTCCATGTAAGCACTGCCCCTCTGTTTTTCACATAAAATAGCCAAAGCAAGGGGGAGGTTAAACAAAATGCTCACTAGCATATATGTAGGCCAAATTTGAAATCTGAGCCGAAGCTCTTTTCCATCCAGTGATGATGTTTTGAAATTCAGGAAAGAACCCAATTCTTTACGTGAAGGTTAAATGGAAGAGTAAATAGCATTTCTGCTGTGTTGTTATGGGATTGCCTACTGATGTCAAGTTTAAGAGACTACCAACGTACGGAATCGTGATGTCTTATCATGGTTCAAAATTTCAACATTGTTCCCACCACCATTGTTAATGATGCATTACCTTATTTATTGACATTTCCAGTGCTCTTTATAATCACTCACCATCTTCTTCAAGTTCAAAGCCATTGCCCCATCTGGCTGAATTTTTCCATTTGAGCTTTGCTTCAGACATTGGTCCACTCTAAGTAGTTCTCTCCACATTCAATGTTTCTTTCCTCTTCTTGCCCAGTCCAGCTTTACAAAACTTTCTAGCAGTGGTATCTCTTGTCTTGCTAATATAGAGTCCTGCCTCCAGGTCCTAGAACAAAAATATCCTTCCCCTACACCACGTGCTATGTGACCCTGCTCCTGGGCATAGCTGACAAATCACCATGGGGCCTGAGTTAGGAGGAAGCAATCAATATTCTGGCTAGTGGCAAATGACCTGTAGGATTCTTCCCACAGTGGAGTTTTGTCAATGGAGGACGAAGCTGCCATTTAGTGGGGGACCCAAGCAAGATAAAGAAGAAGGGGTCTGTACTTGGGAGGCTGAGATAGGAGGATGATTGGTTCGCAGCCACCCTTGGCAACTTAGAAAGATCCTCAGCAATTTAATGAGACCTGTTTTGAAATAAAAAATAAAAAGGCTGGGAATATAGCTTGGAGGGAGAACACCCCTAGATTCAACCTCCAGTCCAAAAATAAAAGAAAAAGAAAAAGCAGATTATCTAATGTGCGCATCCTCTGTAGACAGAAGGGGGTGTCACCTCTCACCTCTGAATCATAAGGCATTCCAGTTCTCAATTTCTCCTCACTTAAATTTTGTTATGTCTCTTTTCCTATCTGGAACTCACAAAATTACCTTATTCCTGAATTAAAACTGGATTGCTAATTGAAATACCTTAATTAAATTCCTCATCCTTGTGGGTAGAAGGATTTTGCATGCTATACCTTCTTCTTCTTGATCCACCCATCATGCTTTCTTTTAGCCAGCTCTTGGTGGAACCATTTCTGAATTGATGTAATTCCTATATCTACTAATCCCCTACAAGCACTTATCATTTGTGTGCCATAATTACCATTCAACTTTGCAGTGACCATCGAGCTTTTATTTCACTTTTATGTCCACAGTAAGCAATCTCCTTGACATAAGGGAAGAATTTGCATCAACTTAAATGGTAGCAGAACCTCCAATGTTATTCTTTCCATCAGATTTCTACACAGTTATGTGGTGTTTACCTAGCAATTATTTTGTGTCAGGAATCACAGAACATTCTGGGTGGCATATATTTATCTTAATGAATCGATTTATTAAGCAATCCATGTAATAACCTCTCCAATTCACAGAAAGCTCAGAGCAGCCAGTGGTCAGCCAGCTGATAAGACTCAGCATACATGCTCACATCAGGAAAGTCCGAGTAATCTCAATATGGAGGATCTAGACAGAGAATTTTATTCTTTAGACTTTATAATGAAAGAGACAAAATCATGCAGCTTTTCATTGATAGAAGACCATCTAGTCCACAGTGAATGAAACACACTAGTTGGGTTTGTTTCTATTCTGTCAATTATTAAGGCCTGTACACTTTTATTCCTTTTTAAAAAAAAATTGGATTGCCTCTTTAAAGTTAGGTTATTTTTATAGCTATAGAACTCCAGGAACAGTAAGCGGGAGGAGAATGTATCAGGCTTTAAAGGTGAAAGGGGTTATTTAAGAGTGTTATCAGAACTAGCCAGCTGCAAACACACACAGTATCAGAAAACCATAAACCTTTCCCTCCAGAGCAGGACTCGATTATTCATTAGTCCACCTGGCTGCCCTGGGAGGGTGTTTATAAACGCAGTGTCACAAAACCCTGGAGGTGTCCAGTCCTCCCTGCCATCCTGCTGTATAGATGAACAGTTTAAGGAGTGATAATTATCTCTCCATCCTCCCTTATCCCAAAGGCATTAGAGTTTTGAAAGTGATAATGATAAAATAATGACAGTGGCTGTCACTTCTTGACACTTTCCAAGTGCCAGTGTCAGTCTGTTATCCTCAAGGTGGTAACTGATGTATGGGAGATGGTTTGCTAAGTTAGTAGCAGAGCTGGAATTTGAACTCAGGTCTTTTGGAGACTGCAAATTATGATTTTTCACCTTTCTCTGACATTTCTAATCTCTCATCCCCAAGGAACACTGACCTTGATTTATCCTTGGAGGAAGGTTTTTTAAAGGTAGGGAGGGTTGGCTTATGGTCATATTATTTGCCCAGACATAGCTTCTACCTTTTCAAGTTTCAGAATACAGCTGAGCATATTAAAGGCTCTGAGAAGGCCTGCACTAGAGGTACCCATTCTTGTGTGATTCCAGTTTAACAGATTGATTTGACTTCAGAATCCACTTCCTATTGCAAAAGACCGTATTCTGTTGCCAGAGACACATCTTGGAGAATGAAGTATGATGTATGAGAAGGCTGGAAAATTCCACTGAATTTAAAAAGGGCTTTTATTTTCCCTTATGGAGAATCATAAAAGGGGCAGAGGCAGCTGGTGAGATCTTTGCCTTTCGAAACCTCGCCAAACGCTCAACTGTGCTCCTTGTCTGGATTTTCCTCTCTCAAGATTATCCTGAAGCACGTTCCTCCGCCACTCTGGGTTCAGCTCAGTCTTCACAGTGTGGTTGCAGAGGGAAGACCCCAGCTCCTGAGTTTCCCTCCTACTCTTACAAACTGAGACATCACAGGCACTCTGTTGGGCTTTGGAAATCTTGTTCTTTCTCATCTGTGAAACAGTGATTTTTTTTTTTTTAACTTTGTAAGGATGTTGTGCTACCTGGAAATAGTGTTTAAAGCAGCTGGAACAAATCGCACTTGCAATTGCTACATTGACTAGTGTGGTTTGCATCTGCGATGTGCCCCAAAGCACCCGTGTTCAAGGCGTGGTCCCCAGTGCAGCAGTGCTCAGCTGGGCCTTTTGGAAGTGCATGGGTCATGAAGGCTCCGACGCCAGCAGTGAATTAACCCGCTGGTGAGTTAGCTGAGAGGACTATTGGGAGCTTGTGGGAACTCTAGGAGGTAGGGTCTAGAAGTGTACCTTTGAAGGAGTATTTGTCCCCAGACCTGTCCTCTCTCTCCCTTTGCTTCCTGGATGTCATGAGGTGAGTAGCTTTGCTCCTCCACCTACTCTCCGCCATGATGTTCCTCCTCACCACAGGCACAAAGGCAATGGGGCCAAGCAGCCATGGACTGAGCACTCTGAAATCATGAGCCAAAAGAAGTCTTTCCTCCTTAAGTTGATTTTTCTCAGGTCTTTTGTCACAGTGACGGAAAGCTGACAGTGATGTTCCCATTGCCTAAAACTCACACCTGCTCTTTCTGTACTCAGAAAATTCCTGTTCACTTGCTCAAACCCCGCTCCAGGATCACTTCTGCCATGAAACTCTGTGAGGCCCTACTACTTCCCCAGCCACCTTCCCACCCCCACTCCCCTGTCCCTAAAATAGCCATTATTTCCCATTCTCCCACCATTCACCACATCCTTGATCATAATCTGTGTATGTCTGCCTTCTCTTTCAGCTCATTGAAGATGACGTTTCACATAACAATGTCTTCTACACACAGTACCCTGCAAGTACAAGGCATACATCTGTGCAAAGAGTATGAGGATAAAGGACATGTAAGGGGAAGTGTTGTAAGTGGAGATCTTTGCCTCCAGAGAACTTGAATGTCTACACTTACCAGAAATGACCAATGATCTGACACAATACATGGTAATGTCAAATGTGTGATATGTTCTTGAGTTAGGAGTTTAGGAATGGTAAAGAACTAAGAGATTGGAAGAAGTTAAAAAGGCTCAAAAAGGATATCTCTAGGTATGTCTGGAAGCTAGGAGCAAATATTGTAGGCCTGCTCCTCTTCCCAATATGCACACTTTGTATGTACTTACTTCCCATGGAGACAGAGCCCAGTTTTACATAAACATTACGAAGAATAACGGATGAATTGGTGTAGTATGTGGTCATTGGAAAAGCCAGGTGGTTTCACAGTAGAGCCATTAGCTCTGACACTACATGAACATGGCCCTGGCCACCAGTGACATCACTTATCAACTTAGTGGCATGAGGCATCCTGCATAAGCTGAGTCTGTTCCCTGTCTGTAAAAATTGTTAAGGGAGCTCACATATAAAATTATGTGCATTAAATAGAAAACAATATGCATAAAGGCCCTAAGCGGAGTACCTAGCATCATATAGATGTGCAATAAATTTTATCTATGAATAATTAATATTTATCTCCCCTGCTCTTCTCAACTCTGTGGGGTCGCAGACCTTATCACTGTAAGCTTTGTATTCTCACTGCCAAGCAACGCACCAAGCACATGCTAGCAACTCCATGAGCATTTGCGGTACAATTAAATGAATAAACAATGAGGGCCAAGAGCCAAACAAAGCATGGAGTCGTCTATCATCCTTACGTTACTGGAATTCTAGCAGCCATGCCTGTGATGGAGAGGCATGGTGCTCCCACCATGTTCAGGGAGCACTCACTACACACCAGGCCACAGGTCAAGTCCATCTATGGTTTAAAATGTAGCCCGTTTGTGGGAAGCACGTTTACACATTTTTTAGCTTTTGTTTTTGTTTTGTTTGTTTTTTGGTACTGGAGATTGAACCTAGAAGCATTCATTCATGCATATGTTTATATATAAAGTTTCCCTAATGATTCTCAATGTGCATGTGCATGTGCAGTTTTATTTTAAATGTGCCCACTCAGCATTTACTATTTTTTTTAATGTTGTGTGGGTGAAAGGGCTTTAATTTAATGATAAGCCAAGGAACAATGTCCTTACTTCACACTGAGCTGGGTGCCTATAAACATATCAAAGCACGAGCACAGGGGAAATGGAAACCCAGAGGAGAAGGATCCTGCGGCTGTGGGGTGGGGGAGTCATGGCATCCTGCCTGGACCTCGGTGATTTCTCACCCATTCTCATGCTTTCCATCAGCTCTTGCAGGGGAAATATGGCAGAGATGCAAGGGAAGGCTGGCTCTTTGTCTTTTGGGTTTGTCTTCAGAGGACCAGTCTAAGAACAATGGAGACTATAGAAGTAGCAGCCAATGGGAATCAATGGTCCAACTCCATCCTGGAAAGAAAACACCAGTGTCGTCTCTGCTCCCGTTTTCTCTGGGGGATTTCATGGCTGCATTACAATCAAGAGACAAAGCAAGAAACAGTGACACTGGCTTCACAGCATAGGGATTCATGGACCGGTTGCAGCTCTGAGCAGGCAGGAGACCCAGCACAGAGGTCGTAATGCTCCTCCATGCATAGCTTCCCTTCTGCCCTTCGACCTCCTCCCTTTGCAGGTCTGAGGCATGGACTGTGCCTCTGGTTACTGACTTCAAATTACATCACGTCTCCTCCTACAAGTCTACATCCTAATCTCTCCATCTCTCATAACTGAAGATCCCCTTGTCACTCCCTGCAATACACTGCATAAAACCCCCCTCCCATGCTTCTTCCTGCAACTTGAATTATGACTCCATTACCACTCTAGTCATCTTTCTTACTGGAATACCCCACTCAGGGTCATATTAGATCAGACATATGTATGTTGAGTCCAAGAAGTCTGGTTTTCAATCCTGGCTGTACTTGTAGATACTTATGTGCCCTTGAGCAAGTTTCATAACCTCTAAGAACTGAAGTTTCTTGGGTCAAAATGAATATAGCTGTCTTTACATCCCAGGGCTGCTAACAACCTGAGCATTTGAAAAGAAAACATGCCAACGGCTTAGAACAGTGTCTCACACAACGTAAGGCTTTAGCAAAAGTTATTTCCTTCCTTATCGGGACGTCAGTGGGGACCAAACTCAACCTGAGGAAGAGGTCATGGCCCCTGGGTTCGTGGAAGGAGTTTAGTTACAGAAGGATGAGAAGGGCTGGCTAGGCTCAGCAGGAAGTGTATGCAAGGGCAGTGCTCTACACACACGAACACATGCAAACACACACACACACACACTCACACACACATACAATATAAGGAACTTTTTGAGTTCTCATCAAGGATAAAGACACTTGCAACCAGGTAAAAGTACTAAACTTGCCAATTACTGGTGGTGAGATTCTGAGAAAGATATTTGTCCTTTCTGCCTCTTACTGTTTTTATTTAGAAAAAAGTGGTTAATGTTATCTCCCTCCAATACTTTTGTGATACCAGGTAGTAGGATGAGCAGCATGACTTCTACACGGTAAACAATCAATGCATGTTAGTTCTCCTAAAGAAAAAAAAAAAGAAGAAACAGCTGGACTTTAAATAATAGTAGTTTATGTTTATATGATAGTTACTAAGTGCCAGGTCCCATTCTAATGGTGACCGAATAGTCTCTTCCATGTTGATTAATTCTGAGTCAACTTGTCTGAGCTAAGGGATGCTCAGACGGCTGGTGCAACATTATTTTTTGGTACGTCTGTGAGGGTGTTTCTGGAAGCATTGGTATCTGATTCAACAGACTCAAAGGTTGCCTTCATCTTCATGGTAGATGGATTATCACCTAATCTGTTGAGAGTCCAGCTAGAGCACAAAGGCTGAAGAAGGGTGAACCCACTTCCTACTTGGGTCTGGGCATTCACTTTCTGCCTTTATGCATCAGTGCTCCTGCTTCTCAGGATCTCAGACTTAGACCACGAGCATGTCCTCTCCTCCTCCTTTCCCCAAAGTTCTCCAGCTTTTGGGCTTAGAGTGCATCATACCACTGGTCTTCCTGGTTCTCCAGTTTGCATACAGCAGATCTTAGGACTTCCTGGCTTCTGTAATTGTGTGAGCCAATTCACACAATGTCTGTCTGTCTATCTATCTACCTACCAATCTATATTATACAAAATGACATATATTGGTTCTATTTCTCCAAAGAACCCCATATATCATCAAATGCTCAGAAATGAGGATATTAGGTAGATATGCAGTGTGTGTGTGTGTGTGTGTGTGTGTGTGTGTGTGTGTGTGTATGTGTATGTGTTTTTTACTAGAGATTGATTCCAGGGGGGCATTCTACTGCCAAGCTACACCTCCAGTCCTATTTTATTCTTTTTATTTTGAAACAGAGTCTCATTAAGTTTTTGAGGCTGGCCTCAAACCTATGATCTTCCTTTCTCAACCTTCTCAAGTGCTGGGATTACAGGCATACACCACCACACCCAGCTTCATTATCCCTATTTTAAGATGAGTGCAGTGACACAGATAAATGTTGCCTTAATTACACAACGAATAAGCCGAGCCTGGAATCAAACCCTCAGATCCAAGCGCTCTAATCTGAAGATCTGTATATTAAGTACAATGCTGTTTCCAAAATTCAGAAAAATGAACCCCTTCCCTCTGTAGTTAAAAACTTGAATTTTCAAAATACCACTATTTTTCTTAATCTCTATAATATTTCTCACCAGTCATAATTTAAGTGCAAGGAAATAAAACCAAATCTGACAAATTTAGGAATACATAGAATGAATATTTGAGAGTTCACAGAATGAACAGGAAGGTTGGAGAAGCAAGGGGTATTGAACATGGCAGTCACACAGGTAAAAACCACTTGTAAAATCTCTTTACCAGAAATTTCTATGATGATGGTGTAGATTGTATTAAATCAACTTCTTCCTGAGAAAAACCATGAATCTGGGGAAAAAATCTCTCTCTCTCTCTCTCTCTCTCTCTCTCTCTCTCTCTCTCTCTCACACACACACACACACACACACACACACACACACACCTATCTCTATTATTTATTCAAAACAATTAGATTGGATGCATAGACTGGTGCTCCACTGCCTGCACTCAAAATGTGACACTGCAATTTTCTGCAAGGTCTTGGATGAGGAATTGCCCCTTGCTGTGCCTCAGTAGTTGCATTTGTAAAATGGGGATAAAAATGAGATCTGCCTCCTAAGAGTGTTATTTCAACCTCCCTCCCCGTCTTTCATGTGATAATAAGGTGAAGCAGAGTGACTACCAGCCAGTGTCTTGAGGAACACACCTGAGCAAAGGTGGGAAGGGCTGAAAGGCAGTCAGTGAATGTCTGGTTTTTCCCTTAGTCAAGCCCAGTGGCCATGCCAATGTCCTGGGGCACATTTCTAAGACCTTACTACCCCCCCACTCCTAACCCCTAGGACTCACCAGGGACTGCTGCCTTGCCCATAAGCAGCCTCACTTCAAAGGCATCCAGTACAAGGCAGGTTGCTCTGAGTACAGGTTGCTCTGAGTACCCCTAGCTTGTCCTCTTTCAGGCAATCCCCAAATCAGTCTGGCTGGGGGAAATCCTATGTGAAAATTATGCCTTCTTTCTCTCTGAAGCTTTGCTGGCCACTCCCTTTCAACCCTCATCTTCCAGAATTACAGAAGGAAAGAACCAACACATTCTCCTTCCTGTTAGACTTGCAGGATCGGAAAGGATCCCAGCAGAACAAAGCTGGAGACTTCGCTGCTTGGCAAATCGTCACCTGAACCATCAGCTAAAATCCCAAGGTAGATTGTGTGTGGTTGGTGATAATGTAAAAGGCAGAAAAATTGCAGTGTGATTTTGGGATCCCCGGTGGCATTTGCTTCTTTTGGTGATGGAGCTGAAATCTCTGGCCTTAGGATCTGAGAATATTGGATGTGAATGTGAAAGTAAGAGAATCAGACAGTTCTCCCCCCTCCTACCTCTATGAAATGACTCCAACAAATGCCTTCTAGGCACATGGATCTTCTTTCTAGGTCAGTAAGATGTAGAAAGAAAAGCCCAGTGGAGCCCAGTATCAGTCCAGAAAGGTTATGAACCTAAGTCAATAATTTGGGACACATCGTCTTCTCTCTCTCTCTCTCTCTCTCTCTCTCTCTCTCTCTTTCATTTTGGTACTGGCGATTGAACCCAGGGGACTTCTGCCTCTGAACTACACCTCATCTCTATTTTATTTTGAAAAGTGTTGCTAGGTTGCTGAGGATCTCACTGAGTTGCTCAGTCTATTCTGAAACCTGTGATCTTCCTCAGCCTTCCAAGTACTGGGATTATAAGTATTTCCCACCACATCTGGCTCCTTTTCTCTTTTGATCCTTGATTTATTTAGAGGTAAGTTCACATTTTAAGTTTTTGCTTTTTCATGAAATGAGTAATTGTATACTCTCAAATTTGTCATTTTTGCCACATGAAAAGTCCATTCCTGTATATTTTTATTCTTTTTTTCTTTTAACTTGGTACTGAGGATTGACCCCAAGGGCATTCTACCACTGAAGTACATTCCCCACCCCAAGCCCTAATTTATTTTGAAACAGCATCTCAGCAAATTTCTGAGGATCTTGCTAAGCTGCTAAAGTTGGCTTTGAACCTATGATTCTCCTTGTCTCAGACTCCCCAGTACTGAGATTACAGGAGTGTGCCACCATGCCTGGCTTACTTAATCCTTACCAAACTATTGCTGGATGACAAATGAAGAGCTTTATGTCTGAAAACACAGGCAAGCCTAGCCATGGTAGCGAGTGAGCCTGAGGTCGCACATGGACTTCACTGTGGAAACACTGGTAGCAGGAGACACTGAAGCAGGCCTGCAGTGAAGCTGGAGGTGAGAGAGAAGAACCATGGGCCTGAAGTGAAATGTCCTGATGTGGTAAGATGCTTAGAAAGTGAAGACTTCAGGAAACAGGAAAACACTTCAGTTGAACCTAACATTAATAATGGCTTGTTTGAAAATCATCAGTTTTCATTATCTACTTAAAAGCCTCTCCTGGCCAGCAAGATAGAGAGCTCAGTTCCTCCCAGAACTGTCAGAAATTGGTCAGAGCACTGAGAGACTCTTTTGGAGGAAACTTAGATAACAAGTTAGCAGGTCATAAGCACCAAGAACTATAGACTTTTTGCTGTATTTATTTACTTGATCAATGAATATTAATCATGCTCCTACAATCTAAATGTGCTAAGTTTTGAATATATTACAGATGAACCACACAAAATTCCCACCTACTTGAATAGCTGCACAGATTCTCTTCCTAATGCAAATGGAACCCACAGGTATACAGTAGATCCTTCTGGAAAATGGGTAGAATGTACCCATTTTTATCTGATATTTGACAGAGTAAAACTAGAGACTATAATAAGTCAAGAGAAGTATGAAATTGTACCCAATATAAAACTCCAGGCATGGATTGAAGAAGGGAAGAAATATAACACACCTCAGTAATTAAGACAAGTAGTATCTTAACACAATATTTTTAAAGATAAAAATCAATGCAAACAAATCCACAAGGAGCATAATATCAAAATACAAAATACAGCTAAGATTTTTTTTCCTTTGGTCTCAGGCTTTGGTGTGGCTCCACTGGGACCTGAGTGACAGAGAGCTGAGAAAAGGCTGGAGATGAGGGTGGCTCTGGGATGCCTCTGAACCACCCACCTGTCTGCAAGAGACAGCGAATGCTTCTTCCTACCTGAACCCCCGGCAGCTGTGGACAAGCCACCAGAAGGAACCAAGTTGACTCTTGAGAATAGATTTCCTTTAAAAGTTCAGCTTCTCATGCAAATGGAAAAGAACCAGTTGAGTCAGGTCTAGTTTGCCTATATATAAGTGACTTCACTTGACAGAATGTGAAGACTGTAGCAGAAAGCCAGAAGCCCAAAGTCCCCCTGAATCATTTATTCCCTGTGTGACTATGGTGCAGTTACTTTGTTTCTTTGAGCCTTATCTATCTCATCTGTAAAACAGGTACCTCTTTTGCAGCTCAGTGACTGTTAGACTCTATCTCAGACAGAGGTCTTCTAGAAAGGAGAGAGAGGTCCACTTGCAACCCAGAGTACAGTCACTTCTGCCGAGGGGTCAATGTCTATGCTTGGAATAAGCTCTAAACAAAATCTCCCTATATTTCACCTTCACAGAGGAAACAAACAAACAAAAAACAATAACAAAAACTGCCTGTTACAAAAGTGTCACTCAAGGATGCAGAGTAATTCTGTGTCTGAGCTAAGTATCTAGTACAGCCAGCTCTTACCATCCTAAGTGCACCTGTTCTAATGTTATTCAGTCAACTCGGTGAATAATTTCCAGCAAGCCACTGAATCTTTCTCGACCTCAGTCCTTTCATCTATAAAATAAGAGGATAGATGTGATCTGTGGGGCCTCTGCGGCTTAACATCCAATGGTTCTCTGAGTCTATAAATGGATTTCTCGTGTCCTCAAGTTGGGAAATCAGAGTAAAGCGCATGCCCCGTGGAAAATATCACATTCTCTCTAGTCAAATTTTCTTTTACTTTGGCAGTTTCAATTGCACTCACCTCCAGTGATCTTTCTTTGCATTTTCGTGTGGAGAGGTAATGAATCTGAAAACAATTAGTTTCTTCATAATTAGAAATGAAAACAAGATACTGGGAAAGTGCTCTCTCTGTAGTGTTCTTTTATCCAGTGAGGACCATTCTCATTTAGTCGTTGTTCTATTGTCAGGGCCTTAAGGCATGAGAATCAAAGTGAAATTTTAAAAAGTAATAATTTAAGTGACATCTCCTTCCCAAGACACCTCCTTCAGAGCAAACTACTCTTGCCAGCCTTGTATTGTTGCTTGACACCTCAGCTGACGCTTTCAGATTCACACTTCCAGCCTTCCCGGGGCCATGCGGATCTGCCTAAGTCTCAGTTTCATAGTGGCCTTTGTGGTGTGGAGGGTCCCTGAACATAACAGGGTGTTTCTCACCTTCCTCTTGCACCTGGTAAACATTTGCCTGGTACAATCTCCTTCCTTCTGATGCCACTGCTTCATCTGCTTTGCACCTTTGGTTTTGTGTGATTATCATTAGTGTCCCCATGGTCCCCAATCCTGTCCCATACTCTCTTTTCCTCCTTTTCTCTCTCTTTTCCTCCTCCTCCTCCTCCTCCTCCTCCTCCTCCTCCTCCTCCTCCTCCTCTTTCTTCTTCTTCTTCTTCTTCTTCTTCCTCCTCCTCCTCCTCCTCTTCTTCATTTCTCTCCCTTTCTCTTTCTTTCTTTCTTTCTTTCTTTCTTTCTTTCTTTCTTTCTTTCTTTCTTTCTTTCTTTTTATTTTTGATACTTGGTATTAAACCCAGGGGCATTCTACCTCCAAGGTATACTCCCATTCATTTTTCACTTTTTTATCTTGAAACAAGGTCTTGCTAATTTGCTGAGAGTCTGGCTAGGTTGCTAAGGTTAGCCTTGCACCTGTGTTCCTCCTATCTCAGTTTCCCAAGTACTGGGATGTCAGGTGTGCACTACCGTGCTTGGCCTCATAATTTGATTTTCAAGCATTTTTATCTTTCTAGCATCTGTCATCTAGAGCCTTGACTCCAACAATTCCAATTTCTGCTCCATGGGCTGTTATCTTTTCATTTTCCCTTGTCTTCTCACATCTTCACTTCCTTGCTTACCCAGCTTATAGTCCATGACTCATCATAATAACCACTTCTGACATCCACTCTGCACTATGTGGTTGTCCTCCTATCCTAATATTTGTGTGGAAAAAGTAATAGTTACAGATAACTATTGCTCACTCTAGTCCCCACCAGAGCAACAGAACACAGCTGAGGAACTGGCCACGTTTTTCATTCAAAACCATATACTGAAAGTGATTTCTTAACCAGGGAACTCATCATATTGGTGGCTCAGTAGTTCCATGGCAAGGAATGGGCATAGGAGGAGGAAAGAATGAATATTTGACAACATTAATACAAGAACAAACATTCAAAAGAAGAAATACAAAGACCAATGAATATATGACAAAATGATCAACACCATTAGCAATCAGAGGAATTCAAATAAAAACTACACTGAGAGTTCATCTAACTCCAGTTGGAATGACAACCTTAAAGGCTAAAATTAAATAATAGACAACAAGTGTTACAGACTTTGATAAGCAATTGTATTATTATACTTTGCTGGTTAGAATGTGTATATGTAGAAATAAAATATTTCATATAAACATATTTAAGAAAAAGAATGCCAACAATAATAGATGTGGAAGAAGATGTGGGGAAATAGGAACTCTTTATACACTGTTGGTGAGATTGTAAATTATTATAACCATCATGGCAATCAGTATTGGAGGTTCCTCAAAAGACTAGGAATGGAACCACCATATGACCCAGCTCTACCACTCTCTGTATCTTTCCAAAAGAATTTAAGCAAGAATACTATAGTGATCCATGCATGTCCATGTTTACAGCAACACGATTCACAATAACCAAGTTAGGGAACCAACCTAGGCATCTATCAATAGACGAATGGATAAGGAAAATGTGGCATATATACCCAATGAAATTTTACTTAGCTATAAAAAAAACCACACACAATTATGTAATTTGCAGGAAAACAAATACAACTAGAGGATATTATGCTAAGTAAGATCTTCCAGTCTCAAGGATTGTGGAAGCTAGAGAGAAATAAAAGGGGTGTTCAATAATTGAGGAGAGAGATCAGTCCAATAGTAGAAGGGAATGGGGGAGGGAGGAGGAAAGGGGGAGAGGAAGGATCAATGAAAGAAACAGTTCAAATTCTGCTGTGCCCATGTATGAAGGGATCACTACAAAGCTCACTATTACTGAAAAGGGTGGGTAGCGGGGCGGCACCTGAAGGGAAACACACCAAGACCTGTGTGCATGTTTGTTTGCATGACTTTGAACCTCACTATGATGTATAATTAGAATTCACCAATAAACGTATTAAAAAAGAATAAACAATAAACAAGCTACATGAGATATACTTTGAAGGTAGAAATAATAGCAAGGAAAAACATCGGAAGAGAAGAAATTAAAGATCATCATCATCGCAGGCTTTTAGCTTGATAACTGGGACAGGCAGTAGTGTTATTTATCAAGATGGAGACACGAAGAAGGAATAAGCACAAGGTTAGGAGATGGACAAAAAGGTCAAGTTAAGTCCAGGTTATCCAAATGAAGCGGTCACAGAGACATACATTGACCATAAGTAAGTATGGGGCTCTGGAGACACGCCAAAACTAGAGACATTGATTTGACAATAACCTGCTACTTAAACATACGCTACTCAAACTCATGCTACTATACTTACGCTACTTAAACTTAATATGATATTTCAAGTCTATAAGATAGACATGCAAAAGCTGGAGGCCTGAGACAGCCTAACATCTATAGGTTAGATGAGAAATCTGGTGAATAAATCAGCAAAGGGGTTCAAGCATCAGTGACCCAATCACAGGAACATATAAACAAAGAGAGCACCAGCAGGTGCCAGAGGCTGGACACACCTGATCTTAAACCTCACACTTCATACCTCGCTGGATGGGCATTAGCATTTCTACCAAGGTCATAAATCAAGTACCAGAAAGACTAATTATCTCATCCAAGTTCATACAAGTTACACATTTCTATGTTGATACTCCTTAGAGTTTAGATCTGAATTTTCCCCCCAAAAGCCCAGGTGTTGAAAGCTTGGTCTCCAGCCCATGCAGTTATTGGAGATGGTAAAAGCTTTGAGAAGTGGGGCCCAGTGGCAGACCTCAGGTCATTGGAGGCATTCCTTCAGAGATGCCAGTCTCTTGCTCTTTCACACCAGAACATGAGGTCCACCACACTCTTCCATCCTGACAGCTGTGTCCCCACAGGCCCAAAGCAAAAGAGCAAATGATTACCGACTGAAGCCTCCAAACCTGAGAGCCTAAATAAACCTTCCTTCTTTTTAAGCTGATTATCTCAGGTGTTTGTTATGGTAACAGAAAGCTGACTACAAGTACTCAAATGGAAGTTACATAAGTTTGAAATTGTGCTTTCCATTACTCCTTTTCATCTTCATTGAAGATGAAAAAGGAGTGAATAGAGGAAAGAAAGAAAGAAAGAAAGAAAGAAAGAAAGAAAGAAAGAAAGAAAGGAAGGAAGGAAGAAAGAAAAGGCATAGAAGAGAGAAGGAAAAAAGGGGGGAGATGTAAGGAGAGAAGAGAATGAGTGAATGAATGAATTCTAATGATCTGGGAGAAAGGTTTCAGAATGGAGTCTGATTGCACTGGGAAATTTACCGCAGTCCCTATGCACAGAGAAGAATGTGAAGAAGGCCTTGTTCCTGACAACAACCATCGCTGCTATTTTGTTGTTGTTATTGTTGTTGTTAAGCTTGGTGGATTTCTTCCCACTCCATCTTTAGCACTCGTACCTACTCAGAACTAGAATTAACTCACTTCATGTAAAGCGTTTGGAGGGTAGCAGAGACCTGGGGCTATGCAGGCCTAAAAATAAATAGAGTTGTTTTCTCTCACTGTGGCTGACTTTCCCAGCGACTGTTCTTGTAATCTGATTGGGGGAAGAAAAAAAAAATGATGAAGTGAGCAGGGCCTGAATTCTCCCTTTGCAACTGACAGTGTGGCTTACTGAGCGTTACTCACATATTCTCAAGTGTGTACATATTTTTTCTCATTATGTTGGTTCTATCACTTACTAAATATTGATGTTATATTTTCTAGCAAGTCATTCCCATGAATTGTTTTTGTTCTCTTTGGAGAGAAAGGGAAACGACTAGTGGAGGGGGAGAGGTGATGGGTATGGATCATTTATTTCATTAGGCAGTCCTCCTAGAAGCTAAGTCTTTTATGAGTATCACATGCAGGGATTCTAGTCCTATTTATTCAGAAATAATTAAATATAAGGCGTGGGGGGCATATAGTTATCTTGGTGAGATCAAAATTGTTCCCTTGTTTTCCAAAGGGTCTTACTTTGTTTTTGTTTTGCTTAGAGGCTTTATAAAATACAGTTTACTCATACACACACACACACACACACACACACACACACACACACACACACACACAGAGTCCCTCATTTCCCGGTCTCCTAGGGTCATATGAGTTCACACTTCTTTCTTTGACCACTAACTTTGCCTTCAATTTTTCAAGCCCTGCTTTCCATCCATAGCTCTAACCAGCCAAACCATTTATCCTCTGATTCCTGACCCTTCTCATGGTGTGGGGAGCAGTTTGTTCCTCTGACTGTCCCTGTGCTGAGCTACCCTGCTGGCCTCATTATCACAGGGCGTCTTGCCAGGGCAGTAACTCCTGACCGGACTTCCATAGTAGGATCCCTGGCTGTATTGTTCACACACAGAACATTTTACTATTCCTTCTCTTGTTCCTATAGTGAGTTGGGATTGAGTTACTACAGATACACTGTCTTAAATGTGGCCACTATGTTGAATCCCTTTTCTCTTGGGGGTGTGTGGGGTGGTGATATTAGGTAAGGGGAGAAAGACCCCCAAGTAACACTTGATCAAAGGAACTCAAGACCCACTTCCCAGAAATCTCAGGCTTTGTTTTGTTTTTTTTAACTTGGTCGAGACCACTTCTGCTTTTTGAGACTAGTGGTCAGTCAGTGAAATGAGAAGGTTCTGGGGAAAGTTTACAGGAAACAGGCTGCAAGCCTCAAAACCAGTTTCATTGATTGTTACCAAGTAGTTAAGTGTGCTTGGTATGTTCACAATGACCCACAGAACTGTAGCATCTATCCTTGCTGCAACCTTTCTTGTTGGATAGTAGGGCACTTTATTAGCCTACAAATGCATTCAATAAGGCATTCTCACCTGGGCTTAGTAGGGAAAGCAGAAGAGCATGTTAAGTTCCATGTTGATCAAACTGACCACTCTTGCTGGGCCTGATACATGAACTGTTCACAGAGATGGAGGTTATCAAATAGAAACCTATATCTGTTGTTAGGAAGTACCATTCACCCCTCCCCACCATCTCTGGACCTTATCACATTTCATCTCCAATCTCCCTTGCCCAGCTCTTCCAAGCCGTTCCTTGCCATTTCTTCCATCTTCCCTTCTGAACCATTCTGTCACCTTGGACATCCTTCTTCCCTCTTGCCTTAACACTAATAATGTTTACACTTTACATATGGAAGGGAACAGCCTACAGCATTTCACATGACTTAATTCATAAAATATTCTTTGAGCTAGATTATATTGTCATCTCTGCCCTACAAGCAAAAATAAAACAAACAAAAACCTCCAAAGCACTGAGTGATAAAAATAATTTGTCCCAAACCATTATCTAACAAATGAGAGAACTAGGATTCTAGCACAGGACATACAGTCAAACTTAAATTCTGAGTTTTTAACCAATGCATGTAGATCCCCATTCTACCCATGATGCCCTGATTATTTTTCTAAAATTTAATAATTTTAAACTAAAATATGGCTTATGCACCATTTCAAATCTTAGCAAAAACAGCTTTGTGCTGGTTAAAATATAAATTATAAGCTCCTGAATCAAATGTCTTCATTGCTGAAGGTCCAGGAGTCTTTCCTATTCTTACATCTGAAAGCTGAGCATTTATTTGCTGGAGATATCCATGAGCTTTTGTTCCCCACCACCTTTCTATCTGCTTTCCCCTTTCCAAGGCTTGGTTAGTTACTTAATATCTCTCTGGGATCTTCTGAGCTATAAAGACTAGAAACAGTAAATTGTAATGATATAGTCAACACAGCTCTAAATTAGATTGGGCAGAATGTCATATGAAGTGAAGGTGACATGTACCATATCTAGGCCTGAGAGAGATGTTAATCTACACACCATAAAATGTAGCCCTCCATGGACCTGCTATGCTTCAATGGTCTTTCAGTCTTCCCCTGCACATCAATATGAAGTGAAAAAATAAATGGATCAGGTCAAGTGTTTGGAAAACCTATAATACAGTCAGTGCAGTATTCTTCAGAGAAACCTGGATTGGAAATAACAGGGAGGTGCCAGAAACAGAGCGATATCCCCAGATCAGTGGAGAGGATATGCCAATATTGGTACCACTGAAACCATAAGTGAAACAGTGCAGGTTTTGATATCAACATGTATAAATAAAAATCACTGGAAGTTATCTTTAAAAATATTATATTTCAGAAGTCTAAGGGAAAAATAAAAATGAATCCCAAACTATATCTATGTAGTAGATGTTTCAAAATATAAATAATTGTTACTATGAAGAGGCTAAGTACACCTAGAAAATTAGAATGCAATAGAGAAGAATGACTGAATTCTACTGAAAGAACCACATGCTGATCATTTAAAATCTATCATCTATTCTTTTTTTCTCTGTGTTTTAATTTCCTCTCCCTTTCTGTTCTCTTAAACTCTTGTAGAGATTTTTACTTAGCAACACAACCTTGCAAATAAAACAGCAGATAGACCAAGCTACCTTTCTCCCCCAAAAGTCTTCAGGAAATAAGATTAATCCAGTTTAACTCTTAATTATCAGCTCTACATCAGTCAGTAGCTATCCTGTGTTCATTAAAGACCCAAGGAAAAGTAAAACAAATAGAAATCACTAAGAAAATGATTATCAGTCACATCATAAAGAGCTGTGAATTGCCACTTTTCAGTATTCAATACTTTGGCTTACACACTTCTACAAGAATCCCACAAATTGTAGCTTGTGAGCTGTACGAGCTGCAATACCAAAGGGTAGTTTAACAGAGCCATTTTCCTTGTGGCTTCTCTGTTGTGTGTGCGATAAGGATAATTGCCATTATAAGAATAGTGAAGAACAACAATAACAGGTGCATAGGTCTCTGCCACTAATACACCGTGCAGGACTTAGATTCTTTCCCACCATTCTATGTCTTCTGAACTAGTGGAACAACTCTTTTCTCGGTGTTCAGCTTTACAGGCTTAAATTAGCCAAGTTGCTGGGTCAGGTCAATGTCCTCCCTCTCCCCTTCCTGAAAGCAGATTAAGTTCCAGAGAGTCTGGGCCAGCTGAAATTCTAGAGGGGGTGGGGGAGAGCCGAGATGCATGGTGGGAACTGGAGGCAGGGCTACACAGGGAAGATCATTAAACTACTTAACTTTATTTGAGCGACCCTACATTTCAATAATCCAAAAGTTTCAAGTGGTGAGCACACTGCTTAAAACACTTGGAGTGCAGGCTGATTGCATGCCTGCTGGGAGACATCAGGCTTGGAAGCTTCCAAAGAGGAAGGATGCTGAGCAGGGGTCTCTTGCTTAAAGGTTTCTGCTTATTTCCCCTGAGAGAGGTAGGAAAGTCCCAAACATCACTAAGAAACCTGTCTCTTTTTGCAAGCTCTATCGACTTTCAGGAAGATGGGTACAACAGGGTCACAAGCTCCACAGCAGAGTATTTTGTAGAGAGCTGAACCACACCTGTTGTGCATGGTTACACTGGGCATTCAGGTCTGTGAGAGTATGCTACTTAAACCTCAGAATCCTAGTACTGCTCCCCTCGTGCCCAACTCCATTCTGGCCTTGGATGTCTACACACACTGATGGCTTTGATAAGGCAGATATTGGCCCAAGCTTCCTAGAATTTCAAATGCTTCAATTCCAAGGATGACTTACCTGTATTGTCTGTCGATTCCCACTCCTATTTCTGCTTACACAGCTTCCTCATCTTAGCCCGCTGACATCCAGCTTGACATTCAGTTCTGATTCCAATATCACCAAGTCACCAATGAATAGTGTCTTTCCCCTCCTCTGAAATTCGGTGCACTGGATTTGTATTTCCTGGGCCCCTTCCTATGGCCTCATAACTAATTCTGTGTTTATATATACTCTACTCCCCAGCAAGTTGTATCCCTCAGAGGAAATGTTTGTAACTCCTGTGCCTCGTCGCTGCTCTTCCATGTAAATTTATTGTCTAGAAAGAGTACAAGTTAGCTACCTGTAACACAGTTCCTTCTCTCCTGCTACTCATGCCTCTGGCTTGTGTGTTTGTGCTCAAGGAAAGGCATACATTACACACCACGTCATTTCACCCTAACAGCTGCATGCTAAACATGGTCCAGTGCTAATTAATTAGCAAATTCTCCACTTATCTACGTCTGCTTTGTAGCTCTTTTGTGATTAGTTTAACTAATGGGTTTCTTTTTGTTATTCATGGTGAAGGAAAGGAGAAGAGAGGAGGGGAGGGGGAGGAGGGGAGAGGAAGGGAGGGAAGGGGAGGAGAGGGGAGGGGAGGAGAGGGGAGGGGAGGGGAGGGCAATGGAGGGAGGAAAGAAGGAAGGGGAAAAGCACACTCTTCATCCTGTGCACTTATTTGGCTCTTGTCTCATAAAAGGGCAGAAGGAGCTTGTGACTCATTTTCTAGCGCTGGTGTGTTTTGTGCCCTAAAGGAAGCTCTTTAGGCTTCTGTGACAAAATTATTATGACAACATGCAACACCCAAGAGTGTTAGAGAACAGTCCTATCTTCTATTAGATCCCTCTCTAATTTGTGTCACCCTATTCTTTTCCTCCTTGCTCACTCATTTCTTCATAACATACATTGTCACAATTGAATATATCTGCACTGGATATACCAATCTCCTTCTAATGTTGCAAATTCTAACATTACAACTAACCAATCAGTTCAGACCAAGAACAGATTATGTTTAAAGAAAACACACATCAAACTTGGTGTGGTGGTGCACACCTGTAATACCAGTACTTAGGAGGCTGAAACAGGAGAATCACAGATTTGAGACTGGCTTCATCAGCTTAGCAAGATTCTCAGCAACTTAGCCAGACTCTGTTTCAAATTTTAAAATTATTTTTAAAAGGGCTGGGGGTGTAGCTTCGAGGCAGAATGGTCCTAGGTTCAATTCTCCGTAACACAGAGAGAAAGAGAAAGAGAAAGAGAAAGAGAAAGAGAAAGAGGAAGAGAGAGAGAGAGAGAGAGAGAGAGAGAGAGAGAGAGAGAGAGAGAGAGAGAGAGAGAAAGGAAGGATGGAAGGGAAGGAGGGAGGAAAGGAAGGAAGAAAAAAAAAGAAAATATACACCAATTGCCATAATTGATTAAAATCAACTTAAATCTGCATTTACATATTTTAGAAATTGAGGAGGCCCTATTCATAACCCGCTGCAATTCTTCGTAACATACCCTTTCCTCTCCTCCACTCCACCCACAATGTTCTTTCCCTGGTAAAATGTCTTCTATAAACATACTGCCTGGATTTTCTATCTTTGTCCTTCCCCGATCTCTTTCATAATTAATGATGTAGCTATACTTAGCCTGCTTTCCTCTTTCAAAGGAAGAGAAGGAGAAAGTGAAAGGGCAGAAATACAATTCTTTGCAGCAGGAAGAGGAGTGTAGGGTCCAGGACGTAAACAAGATAGAGCCCTCGGACTCAACAAACTTTTTTTCCCAATGGAGAAACAGACACACAAGAATAATGGTACCTTCGGTATGGCTGGGTGGTGATACACACAATTGTGATGTCAGGGTGTTAAGTCACGCCCTTGTGATGCCTGGTGAGGGCTCTGTTGGAATCTGGTTGGGTGGTAATACACACCACTGTGATGTCAGGGTGGCCTCTGTTGGAATCTGGTAATGCACACATGGGTGAGCCTATCTGTGGGCACAGGCTACCTTCAAGGAGGAGTGGAGGAGGAGGATGGAATGGGGCAGAAGCCCCATCACAGCGGGTCTGAAGACTTTTGTTCACGCGTCTCAGCTTCAGCTCCAGGTCTTACTGCTGTCTTCACTAACTGAACAGTCTTTAAACCCTTGGCAGCCATCTCTAGTTCCTGGAAATAGACTTGCAATCTTTTTTGTTGCCTAATGAGTCCAGAATTGGAGCAGACGCCTCTGTGTGTTCTAATCAGTGCCTTACAAAAGGCACATACCCCAGGACTGATGGAATGGCCCTCGGAACACACGCCGACAGGAGTTTAGCTCTTTCCATCACTGCTGCACACTGAACCCAAAATATAAATGTTCATTCCTGAAGTGCACACAGATCTTTTTTCTCTGCTGTATTAACTAATTAAGCACCATTTAAATTGTACTTAGCCTGAGCTTTATTTCTACCAAGTGCATCAATTAGTGACATTAAATTTCATATTCCCATTTTGAAACCCAATGGCCTAATCTTTCAGTTTCTCCTATGAAACTGATATAGCTCAGTGTCTTCATTTTTTTTCTATTTTAATATCAGTGGTAAATATAAAGAAAGGGGAAAAGTACACATTGCCTCTGTAATCTCTTCCATTGAAATCAAACAAATCAAGACATAAAATAATAAATAGTAGAAATTCAAAGTAACCAAACCTACAAGACTAGACTGGGACATTTTTATTTTTGTTGTATTTATCTATTTATTTTTTAATTACTCTTGCCCCAAACCCAGGAAAGACAAAAAAAAAAAAAAAAAAAAAAGGAAACACTGACAATTTAATGACTTTCTCATGCTCACTTAAAGACTTTCTCATGCTCACTTAAAATGTGTATGGTAAAAGTGCTAGTAACTTAGTTTAGTATAAAGATCAAAAGCTTTAGAGTCAGATAGGTTGGGCAGAGGGCAAAGGGTGAATGTGAGATCAGATGCCACTCAGCAATAGATCTTTATACTACAGGAGTGACTTCTCTTGGTATCAGTTACCTCACTTGCAAAATAGAAGAATGAAGCCCTACATTGAAGAGACATTTAAGAAAACAAATAAAAGCAGCTGATGTATCTGATCCATATAATTCATTTGTGATATTTGTGATGATGATGATGATGATGATGATGATTATGATGTGACACTATTGACACCAATCTTCTAAATTTTCTCTAGATTACTACATAGTAAATATTGAGACTTTGTGTGCCATGAGACCTCACTGCAGCAGAAAGTGACGAGAAGAAATGTGTCAATAAATGAGCATGGCTGTGTTTGTTGGTATTTACCCAAGTGTGCCAATTATCAAACTCTGCAATCAGTATTTAAGACTCATTGCTGGCTGGACTTGACCCATAGGCGGTGGTTTGTTGACTCCTGTTTTATGCCCTCAGCTATTAATTCATTTAATAAGTATTTGGTTGGATGCCTACAATGAGCTAGCAGCTATCCCTGAATGGTAACTCTAAGGGATAACAACTCCTGGCATACAGCAATAAATAAAATGGAAAAATAATTATTCTCACAGGGTCTGCCTTCATCCCTGTGAAAGGTCATGAATAAGCAAATGCATGAACGAAGTAAACAGGAAAGACATACATGGATCTAGGACTGTGCAGAGAATTCTAACAGAATTGCACCAGGCTTCCTGCCATTCCTCACCAGAGTGTGGAGTGCAGCAGAAGTCACTTCCTAACAGGCTTTCATTGATCTCATTGGACTTTTATCTCAGGATTCTTGCAAAGATTTTGAAGTTTCTCAAGATTCTTGTTTCCAAGAGAACTAAGCTGAACTTTGCAGTGATCTCTTGAGCAGGTGTTTACAGAGAGGGAAACAGATAAATAGGTCCCCGGGCGACAGACCCCAGCAGAGTTTGGACCTCAGCTCTCACCCAGAGTCTTGATGGAATTGTGGAGAATTCCCTTCCCCCCAGTCCCCAGAATCCTGTGTGATCAGGAAAAGTCACCTTGTGGTCAGGGGTCCCTAGAGCTAGTGGAAAGAATCACATGGATGTCTGCTGTAGGTCAGACCATGAGCTGAATGCATTCTTTAAGACCATCTGTTATGCTCTTCTCAGCAGCCCCAGAGAGAACATATGGATGAGAAAATGGAGGTTCAGAAAGGTTGTGACTCATCACAGACAGTAACTGGCAGTGCTAATATTTGACCTTATTCCTGTCTGGCTGTAAAACCCTCCACACCTGGCATTTTGTGCTTTTCCAACCATTCTGAAGGACTGCCACGTTTCTTTCTAGATTTGTCAATCCTGGTCACCATTGTCTGTTACCACTTGACTATTTGCTCATAAACCTACCTGAAACCTATCCATATGCTTAACACTGATAAGGAATGCTGCCAGACAACTTTTCAAAAATCCACTTGTATTGAATTTACTTGTTTCCTCTTTTAGCTAGTCCAATAGCAATTTAATTTTAAAAAGTAATCAAATGTGTTTGACATGATTTATTTTCACAAATCTATGCTGCCTCATAGCAATTAAATTGCACTCTTGCAAATGTAATGCTGAGCTGAGTTTTCAGTATCAGCTCACATTATCCTCCCATTGGAGATAATAGAACTACCTTGGCCCACAGTCATTTGTGCTTTATTTAAAAAATAATGGGATTTTATTTTCGGTTTTATAATCATCTGTTATATCTCCTGATTCAAGAGACTACTAAAAATAGGTTTAATAGGTGTTACTAAGGGAAATGATGGATTCTCTAATCAACTGTACCACCCCAAGATGTAATCCATTGGTGCCTGATGGTTTGTCTAATTATATGCTTTCTGAGTCATGATAATACATCTGCAGACTTGGCTTTGGCTGTCTTACTTTTCCCTTTAAGTTCAACAAATATATCTCCTCCTGTAAAGGATGGTGATTATGATTAAAATGGATTGCAGAGACAACATTTCTATTCACTGACACATATTTGTTGAAGCAAATCTCCTTCATCCCCCCCCCCCACCTTTTCATTCAAACCTGGACTAGAAATCTGCTATTATTTTGAACCAATTAAGCATATGTCTCATCTTTAAGCCAGAGAAAACATAAAGCAGCAATAGACAATGAAAGAATAAGGATGAAAGAACAACCAGGCTCTCTACTAATGATTTCCAGTGGCTACAAACAACATTTAGGAGACTGGATGTATTTCTTAATGCATTCACTAAGAGCCAGACTCTGGGATGAGAGTTTTAAGCAGGGAAACTATGATTTAGAAAAGTTAAGTAACTTCCTGAGGGAATAAAATGAGGAAAAGATGGAGAAAAGACTACAGCTCTCAGTTCTGTCCACCGTCCCTGTGGCTTCTGCTACACCATGGCCTCTTCCCATGCACTAAATGACTACTCTGGTCAGGATCCCTTTCGGGTATTATCAGTGAGCAAAGATGATAGTGTGTTGGGTATTCCTTGGTGTTTTTGAGAACTTAGCAGCAATATCATCATGTATTCAATACATTGTTCTGCCACTTATTGAGTGTCTTTGGAGGATTGGGCTTAGCTTGAAAACACTCAAGAGAAAGAAGATATTCTTATGCAAAGCCATTTCTGTTTTTGCAAAGCCTAGTGTATAGTAAGTGGCTAGTAACTACTTATTGATTGGGAGGTTTATTGGTTGGTTGGATAGAGATTTTCACACACATGTCAGAAGTTTTTATATGTTTTTCATTCATTTATTTATTTATTCATTCATTCATTTGGAAAGATCTTCCTAAACATAAAGTAACCAGGGAGTAACACAAGACCAAATAGTAAAAATTAAATTGTAAAAAAAAAAAAAATCTGAAAGAGTTCTAAGTATGTGATCACTGGAAATTGACATAGGAATTTTTTTTTTAATTGGCTATATTGAGTTTAACCACAAATGAGTACAATTTCTATGTATAGATAGGAGAGGAATATCTTACAGGAGAGGGAACACTATAGATAAAATCATATAGACAAGAATGTAGTATACTCTTGGTGTCATGAGGTTTTAGAAATTGGACAATTGAGCCTTGAGAAGGTGATAATACATTCGAATTAAGTGGGCTATGATTCTGAACACACATTATAAGACAGGTTAAGGATCTGGGCCTCAGCCTGGGAACCCTTAGATGTGTACTGAATGAGTTTGAGAATTGAAAGTAAAGTAATAAAACTGATGTTTGAGGTCTTGGAAAGAGTGTAAAACTAGAAAAAAAAAGTTAACAAGAGTGCTGAATATCTGTAGAACGATACTGTGAACCAGGTAAGGCCCTGAACATGCAGTTTGGCCTAGGGAAATAATACCCAGAGCGACTTGGAGGAAAAATACATTTTTAAATAGAATAAGACTTACGTTCTGGCTCTGTCACTGTTGGCTCTGAGAGCTTCAGAGAAATGATTTAACCTCTTAGAACATCAAAGTCTTCATCTGTAATAAAACTTTACTCATAGGGCTCTTATGAGGATTTATTAAAATCTGGCATAAAATATAATCGCACTGATTCTGGAGTATTGTATTAGGTTTATTTTAGATGGCTCAGGCTGCCATAACAGATAATATAGACTGTGAGACGTAACCAACAGGCCTTTATGTTCTAGCAGTTGTGGAAACCCTGAAGCCCAAGGTCAAGGTCCAGCAGTGTTCTCCTTCTGGCCAGGGCTCTCCTCCTTCTCACTGTGTCCTGTGTCCCAATGGCCTCTTCTCAGTGTTTGCTGCACGGGCTGGGAGGAAACAATCCACTGTGTGTGTGTGTGTGTGTGTGTGTGTCTCTCTCTCTCTCTCTCTCTCTCTCTCTCTCTCTCTCTATATATATATATATATATATATATATATATATATATACGTATATATATGTATATACTGGGAATTCCACCTCCAAGCTATCCCTCCAGCTGTACATTTATTTATTTATTTATTTACTTATATATTTACTTATTTATGTATTCATGTATGCATGGATTTATTTATTTTATTTTGAAAAAGGGTCTCGCTAGGATGACTGAGAGTCTTGCTAAATTGCTGAAGCCTGTCCTCGAACCTGTGATCCTCCTGTCTCAGCCTCCCAAGTACAGGGATTACAAGTGTGTATATACCACCACGTCCATCTCAATGGCTCTTTTTAGAAGGACACTAATCTTATCGAAACAGAGTCTTACCCTGGTGGTTCATTTAACATTTATTTTTTCCCTCGTACAGTTCCATTGGGAGTTAGGACTTCAACATATGAATGGGGAAGCTTCTATCAGTCTATACGTGTTAATGTCTATGTCATATATTAAGAACACATATCTTAATATAACACATATATTAAGAGTAGAAATTGGCAGGTTGTAGCTACTGGCTAGAGAAGAAAAATGTGGGACGGGAACAAGCTGAATGGAATGTCTAAGTCTAGAATTAGAGCAACTAGAGGTATTGAAGGCTGTTGAACCTCCTCCCACCTCTGTCTGTTAACCTTCCACTTGTAACCTTGATTTCCAAAGAATAGTTATCCATTCTCTATCCAAGTAAGGCCCCTCAAAAAAATTATCAACGTGTGTCACCTCTTCATCACCATTAAAAATAAAAAGCTCAGTTGGGCTTCTACTGCAAGGAAAATTCTCATAGGGTCTCATCATAGTAATAGTTTTTCAAGAAATAGAGTTTTTCATGGAAGAATTTTAGTAACTTTTTACTCAATTTTGCCTCATATTATTTATTGAACTTGTGAGAATTTTATTTTCTTTGATGAGGTTTCTACACATTCTATCCACATGGTTTTGCCTCTCTTCCAAATGATAGAAAAGGTACTGGAAGAAGGCATGCAATGTTCAATTACATTTCTACAATGAAGTATGTTTAGAACTTAGAAGGGGTGTGTGTATGGAGGAGTGAGAGGTGTTTCTCTTTTCAGAGCTGATTAGAAGTAAAAAAAAAAAAAAAGAAGAGCAGAGTTATGTGGTTTTATGGAAACATATTCTTTCCTGTTTGCTTCACTGGGAAGTAATACCTCCAGAGATACTTCCAACTGGAAGTGGTACTTATTCCTATGACACCACTGAGAATAAACTGACTACATATCTGGATTTATTTTTATTTGCATTTCTCAATTCATGGGTGGGAATAGATCTTTGCTCCCTGTTATGGCACTGTGCACAAATGCAAAGGTGACATGACCTTTGAGTAACTGAGGAAAGGAAAAAGATATCCATATGTTAGGTACTGTTGTGAGAAGTTCTCCAACAGGCACTAGCACGTAGCTTGCCAACTAGAGACGTGAGCAGATAGACTTGCAGATCAGGGATGGAGGGTTGACTTAAATATTCCTTGGGCATAGTGTATTATCATCATCAGAGCATACAAAGTCCCTCTCTTCTTATATCTACTCATTTATCCCACTGACTGCATTTTCAACTTGTAATCTCTTTTTACCTCCTCTTCACAGGAAAACTGGGTTATTGTACAGATTAAATAACAGGATCAGAAAAGTCTGGTAAGTTAAGTAGGTATATCTAATGTCTCACAACAAATTAATACAAATGCCTAGACTAGAATTGGAACTAGCTGAAATGCCCATTCCATTGGATATAATTATCTTGTGAGATCCTAAAAGACAGATTATCATCTGGGAAGTGAATATATGACTGGAGGTGGCGATTAGCAGTGATTGCCAGAATTAAGTGTCATACTCAAAATGGAAAGGCTTATATCCTAAATTTTCCCCCAAATTGACAGTCTAGGTCTAAGAATCTAAATTCTGGTTTTAGATTTTTGGTTAAATAGAGCTTTTCCCAGCCATTTTCTCACAAAATCATTTTATAGTCATATACAATTTTGAAAATATGACAGGATTTCTCAAAACATTTTGTAAATTTTTACTATGAAAGTAAAAAGTGGATTGTGGTAAAAAAGTTATCTTTGACCAGTAAAGTATGATACATTATAATACAAAGTTAATTTATCATTACCTTCAGTCCTATCCATAATCCACATAGATGAGTTTTACTATATTTCATTTAGTAATTGGCAAAGTTATGTAACATTTGATTTCAATTTAAACTATAAAATTAAGTCTTGCATTTTAAACTGTTATGTGGAGTTATTCCATTTGGGACTTTAAAAGTAATTTACTTATTTCTCAATTTGTTTCTAAAAGGTGAGATAAGAGAGATGGTTTCAGTTTTCCATTTGCAAGTAATTCTTCACATCTAACACCATGTTGCTCACGAGGCTCGTATTTATTTCTCCAAAATGAAAATCAAATGGAATGTAATCGTCACTGAATTTCCTATTTTAACATTGGTTTTCAAAACACTAGAGACATCTTGATTTGCCTGATAAGAACTTTGATCAGATGAATGCATCTTAAAGATCCGGTGAAAACGCACGAACATCATTGCTCCTTATGCTCCCTGTCATCAACCAACAGCACACTATGAGTACAAATTAAACAATATATGACTTGGAATAAAGTAGCTTAAGGTTGTGTAATACTTGCATACCCATAACCACTACCAATGCTCAGCTGAGGGATAAATTGACTGGCTGGTGCATTGCATTTAATTACAATACCAAATGATAAACAGACTCCACAGTAATGGCAGAGGAGGAGGGGAAGTTTGCCAGGTATGGAGCACTCGGCATGGAAAATCTAGCTTGATTTTCACAATAACTCTATGAGTTTGGGACTACTTTTTATGCCCACTCAACAACTGAGGAAGCACAAGGCCACAGAACAATAGTCAATGAGTGCTGACTTTGTGACACTGTTCTAAGCTATCTAGATATATATTCATATACATATATATTTAATCCATTGAGCATCTTTATCAAGAGATACTTTGTTATTCTTGTTTTATGTATTAAGAAACATAAGCATGTAAGCAATTCATCTAAAGTCACACCATCTGCTGCTAAAAGAGCAAGTATTAAAGTCAGGTCATATGGCTGAAGAGGTCAAGGCCTTACCAGCATGCTATGCTGAGAAAAGACAGAATCGTATTCATTCCTACCCTATGCAACCTGCTTACTTAATACATATCTACTTATCTATGCATTTAAAGCAATAACTTTATCATAAATGCTTTTACAATAAATTTATAAAATAAGTTATTACCATTTGTAAGAGTATGAGTTTGCTAGAATACGACATCTATGGTTGGAAACACTGATCCACTCCACTCAGTTGATCAAAGTTTTTCAGTGCCTTTCCTAGAAACACTTTCCTCTTTTAGCTTCTGAGACACCATGAGTACCTGATTTTCTTCCAACACCTCTGGCCACACATATCCCCAATTTTCCTTACAATTAAACCACATCCCCTAGTTCTTTAAAAGTCAGAGCATCCCAAAATTAATCCATGGGATACCATTGCTTCCCCATCTACACTCAGTTCCTCGAAAGATATATTTTTAAGCACAGAGATCATAGTCCAAGTCATAGCACCTGATGTGATTACCCAGGAGAATAGACACGGAAAAAAAAAAAAAAAGATAAGAAAAAGCAACTAGGGAACTCTTGGTAGAGCAGCGGATGAAAAAATTGAAGTGAATGATACTACTGAATACCAAGACTACTGAGAGCAGACTCAGAGGAGTTGCAAGAAAAATAAAGTATGAAGGAAAGGAAAGGGAGAGGAAGATGTAGAGGTGTAGGAAGTGATGAGCTGCTCGATGCAAAGAGGAAAAAGGAAGAGGATTTACACAAGAAGGTCAAGGTGGCAGCGGTGCAGGGTCCCTGTCGAAAGTAGTTCCCATAGAGAGATGCTGCAGTGAGTTAGGAATGCATGGGAATGGAGGAAGTGGGGTCAACTAGAATTCTGAAAAGGGGAAGAGAGAGAAATAAATGACTATGAAGGGTGCAAGTGCTTTACTCGTTTATCCTACTACCTGTCTATAAGGATTCAAGGGATTGGATGCACATCATGGAACAATGCAAAAAGCTGACCCCTGCTTCCTACTGCTCCATTCTAATAGAGTTGATGGAAGTAAGTACTTTTGTTAGTCTGTGGTGGATTTGTATAACATTTAAGTTGCTCATCAGTTCTTTTACTATACTAATTTTATGTTTGCTATAGCTTACAGGATTTAAATTTTCAGAATAAAAAATTTTCTTTGCTTATTTCTATGTCTTGTTCTAATACAATTTGATATCTGAATCTGTTTTATGAGCTATAGGTTTGAGGAAATAATGATAAGATTCGGTGATAATTCATCATGGTATATCAAAACAAGGGAAGAGAAAGAAAGAGGAGGAAGGAAAAGAGGAGAGATTTTTATCTTATTTTATTTGGTTCTCTTCACCTGTGCTATTCCTCCCATCTCTTCTTTACACTGTTCAAGAAACAAGGTAAATCTCAACCCTTGAGTATAAGTCTTGCTTTTCAATAAACTATTATTGGTTTACTCAAATATTTGGTAATACATGTCAGCATACAGTGAAATTCTGCTTGAACATTTTGTTTTGATTTATTCTAAAACAGGTTCTCACTAGGTTGCTGAAAGTCTCACTGAGTTGCTGAGGCTGGTCTTAAATCTGTGATCCTCCTGGCTCAACCTCTCAAATACTGGAATTACAGGTATGTGCCACCATGCCTGGCTTTGCTTGGACATTTTTATCACGAATGTGGATTCTTCCATGTATTTAAGAAGTATTTTCAGAATTGACAGTTGCAGGTTCAGAACTATAGACACACAACCAGATTCACTGTTTCCTTTTTTTTTTTTTTTTTTTTTTGCGGTACTGGGGATTGAACTCAGGGGCATTCTACCTCCGAGCTATACCCCCAGCCCTATTTTTATTCTTTGTTTTGAAAGCGAGTCTCACTAAGTTTTGGAGTGTCTTACTAGGTAGCTGAGGCTGGCCGCGAACACGGTTCCTCTGGTCTTAGCCTCCCGAATGCTGGGATTACAAGCGTGCGCCACCACGCCCGGCTCACTATTTCCTTTTTCTTTTTTTTTTTTTTTTTTTTTTTTTG